>PVKS010021641.1:0-34872 GCA_004027875.1 Aplodontia rufa | reverse complement strand
GGTTCCTCATTTTCATTTCATGCGGGACACTGCACAGACGGAGCGCAGGCTGTTGTCCTCTCCTGCTTTCTGGCCTACACGTACATATGCTACCACTTTGTCTGAGCAGACTTGAGTTGTGATTGGCACCTTTGTTCCCAGGAGGCAGATCTACATGGGACACTGAATTTCTGCTGGGAGGCACTTGGTGAACAGCGTCACACCGTCCTTGCAAGAGCTGGGTGTCCCGAGCTCCTGGTGACTGACCCTCAGCAGGCCCCTGGGGCCGGTCTCAACACAGGGCCACACTCAGACGTTTAGAGCCAACACGAGCAGGTGCTCCTAGGTCTCCTCCTGCGTGGGCAGGGCTGGGGACCTCCAGGTCAGCTCCGCCTCCCTGGGCATGTCATGCAGAACGCCTCCACACTCGCCCCACCCCACACCCTTCCTCCATTGCCAAATTCTCCCCCACTCTCCACACAGGCCGTGGAAGAAGAGGTTAGCCCGGCTTGAATTCGCAGTTACCTCTTAGGAGAAGGAGTTTAGACTCTCAGAACACCGTTTATCCTCTACGCAATAAAATTTCAGTACCTACATTTCAGATCTGTGGTGAGAGAAGAGATTTCACAGTATGTGTTAAACTCACATACTCAGTGTCTAACAAGTATCAAGCACAAGGAGCATGATAATGGCTAGTATTATTATTATTAGCATTATAATCATGACTTTATTTTATATTTATATAAACCTTCACCAGATTTTTAACCCTTTTCTTTTTTTAAGAATTTTAACCTAAAGAAGTTTTATTTTAAGGTGATTTTTACAAAAAAACATATCCATCATCTTTGTATATATTTTTATCATTCACCTAGCAATGCTTGGAGGTGTCTTAAAGGTTCTCAAATGACCCTCAGAAAGTTTAAGATGGGGGCTGGAGCAGTGGCTCAGCGGTTTCGGCGCTTGCCTGGCAAGCTCGAGGACCCGGGTTCAAACCCCAGCACCATGTACACAACTGAGTGTTGGAGCAACTAAGGCCATGTAAAAAACTGAATAAAGTTTTTTCTCTCTTTCTCTGTCTCTCCCACTGCCCCTCTCTCTTTCAAAAAAAAAAAAGAAAAAGAAAAAAGAAAGTTTAAGATGGAGTGGAAAATCATACGAGTTGATTTACAACATTTCCTTGCCAATTTCAGATCCTCAGCATCTTCATTATTCCGATACGTAGAAATGACCCGATAATCATTTGTTCAAGTATGCTTGCATAACAATTAAAGTTTACAAAGGACTTGAACTTCCATGATCTCCTTTGGTCTTCAAAATCCAAAGCCCACGCCAGGTTGGTGGCACACGCCTGTCATTCCAGAGACTCGGGAGGCTGAGGCAGCAGGATCACAAGTTCAAACCAGGATCAGCAACTTAGCAAGGCCCTAAGCAACTTAGTGAGACCCTGTCTCAAAGCTTCCCCGGGTTCAATCCCTGGTATACATAAATAAATACAAAAATAATTCAAAGCCCATGAGCAATGAGGTGTGAGTGGTTGTATCCCCATTTTTCAGACTAGAGAAATTCAGACTCAAGTTGGACAATTCCTTGTACAGTTCGACACTCCTGGGCTTAGGATCTGTCTCACACCGCACCACGTTAGTGATCCTGAATAGAAGGGACAAGAAAATAGTTAATTACACTGAAGTCCTTTAATTCTGAAGTTCTGAACACTCTCAGAGCCACAGAGGAGAGGTGATCTCATCTGGATCCTTGCTGTGCATTTTGTTCACTCGACAGATTTGGCTCAGAAGGACTCTCCTGGATCCAAATGACAGAATTGCTCAGGATTGAAAAATCTGGGTCATTTGGATCGTTGCCACACGATGGAATCTAAATTGAACAAAATGCCTTACTTGGGTTCTGGTATGCAGCAAATGGCATTATTATTATTACCATTATTACTATCATAAATTACTCTACTCTTGGTCTTAATTAGATCACCTGAGCTCTCTTGCTTCCTCTTTGGATTTTAAGTTTCATCCAGGCTCTTACCATGAAACATCTATGCAGAAAATAACCATCATACAGCAGGTGCTTAATAAATGGCAGTGAAAAATGCACAGCTTCCACCACTGGCTTTTAGCTGTCTGTAGGGCAGGTAGGGGTTGGCACAACTTGCCTTCACCCTACACCAGTCTGGAAACGGTGGGGGGTGTATAGCAACCCCTGAATCTGGTTGATCTTCTTGTGCCTTTCTTTTCCCTAAAATTTGCCTTAAGTTCCAACCAAAAGCATCCATCACTTAACAGAGAATAAGTCACAGTGGGGATGTTCTGACTGATTTAGAGCTAGCGGTCACACCCCTCATCAGGGGCAGTTTCTGAACGCCTAATGAAAACAGGGGTGAGACAGAGGTAAATCCTAAAACCCAAGTAAGCGATCACTTCCTGAAGACCTTGGTGAACCACACCACGAATACCCTGCTATAATTCACTGGGTAAACTAAAGTCAGACAATAAATAGACAATAGATAGTGTAGGAATTTGCCCCTGCTGCATTTCCCCTGAATAGTAAAGTAACGAAGGCAGAGAGAGGGATGGGAAGACAAAAACAGAAGAAGAAGATAAGGAAGAAAATGAAGGGAGGACAGAGGAAAGAAACGAACGTGAGACTAAATAAGTGAACGAGAGAGAGGATGAATAGGGAGCCTATTTTACGACAACACAGAACAAAAGAGGAGAGAACAAAATTCCCAGGGAAGAATGGAGGCTGCTTCTGCAGAATCAGATACCAGATGAGAGAAAGGAAATGGCTTTTGAAAACAAAATGCTCCAAGAGTAATAAATTCAAACACTGTAGATTGCATCGTACATTAGGGTGTTTTCAAAGTCATTTCAAATAACAAATGGAGGCACAGGCATGTCGCCCTGAGGTACTTAAGGGAAGCTACTTGTTACCAAGACACTTGCAAAATCTGTTTTAAAAAACTTCCCTATTTAATAGCATACAAACTGAGAAAGCAGCCTTCTCTATCCCCTTGGAAAAAAATCTATAATAACAATCCATTTGACTTCAAATGACTCCACTCATTGGAAATCCAATAAAATTAAATTTTATATTTAATTAAATTTAGCTGATTGCTCTGACCAGGGTTAGAATTAGAAATCCAATCAGCATACATTTTCTCTAAATATGAGCATCTCTAAAATGTGGCTTTCTAATTTTTGACATGAAAGTAGAAGAAAATTACATATAATTTGGAATTGCAGCCAAATTAATAAATATCTACATCTGAGAATTTTTAGTTTCAACATTTTTACTGAAAACTCCTGCTTGTATTTATGCACAAATTCTCTCTCCCCCTCCATCTCTCTCTCATACACACACACAAACACACAAGCTCTCCCTCTCCCTCTCTCTCTCTCTCTCTCTCTCACACACACATACACACTCCCAGGCCCAAATATACTGATGCTAGTCTCCCCCTCAACTCCTTCATTTTGGATATGTTGGATATGATCATGTTGAGTGAATCTGATGTGTGTTGTTGAGTTCTATGTTGAACTCTTTTCTTGTTTTCCTGTTTTAATAAGAAGAAAGCACCAGCTTTAATTCTGACCTCATCCTCTGCCTTGGCCCCGTCTGGACTCTGCAGCTCCACCTTCTATTCTTAACTGACTGGTGCACACACTTTCCTGAGCACCTTGTTTGCTTTTGGAGATTTCCTCTATCGTGGCAGGTGTATAGTCATTAGAATGATGCTTCTTAAAGTTTCAAATAAGCAGAAGCTGTATTTTTACAGATTTTATTTTCCAGGAGTAAATGAGAAATGTTTGAGAGGGGGAAAAATCCTTACTGTAAAGCATTGCTTTTGCTTCATGAAATATTAATTTTGGGATCAGGTAAAATACAGCAGAAATATTTATGATAAAATGCCTCTTTGCAAGAGCAGTTTGGTAGCATTGGTGAACTCCCAGTGGAGATCAAGCGTTCTCAAGGATAACAAGACAACGCCGTTTGTTGAGTTACACGTTTTCAATGGTTTAAACTGCTTATGATACCATAAGGGGATTAATTATTTTTGGATTAAGATTCAAACCCAAATCCAAGCCATTTATACAACTTATCTTTGCCTCCTAAGACATTCACTGAGAATCTAGGCAGGTTTCAAGCTCAAAGCAGGCCTCCTGTTTTTAACACCAAATCTAACACACCCTCTTCAGAAATCTTAAGGATGCTCCCATCTAAATCCTCGTTTCCTTAAATCGAGGTTTCTGCTTAAAGAAGAAAAAAAACATAATGGTTTTCATCCAAAAATCCATTATCTTTACAAAATGTTTCCAACCCACAAACTAAGTACTTAATGAGCTCATCAAATGTAATCACTGGCAACATCACATCCAAAACTGTGCGTCCGACGCTGATGGACGCTGAAGGCCAGGGTGTTGCTCCCAGAACACCAGCCGAGCTGTGCTCCTGTCTTTGACACCACCCTTCTCCTACCCTGAGGAGTGAACTGAGCCAGATTGAAAGGCAGCGTAGGTAGAGCAGTGTTTCTCAAACTGGGGTTCATTTTGGAGCCCCAGATGGGGGTCTGTAAAGTCCGTGGAATCTCTATTAAAATGAAAGTGTATATTTCCAATCCAAAATAAATCATGAACCTATTCTGGTTTTTTGGCCTGGGCTTTGGAGCCTGGTGCATGGACAGGCAATTTCAGTGGCCAGGATGGCATTTGTGGTTACGATTGCTTTGGCATCTAACACTGGGTACAGTGGTACCATCCCTCCTTGGGCAAACAAGCTGGCATCAGGAAAAGAGACCCTCTCCTCCCGGACTCCCCAAGGAACAGGGCCTTTGTGCCTCCAGTGTCTCTTCCTGCCCAGCCCCTCCCCGACCACGGGTCCCTGAAGGTGAGGTACAGTCTGCCCCTGAGACCCTCAAGAGCCTCTTCCGGGCCTGCCATGGCCAAGCCAACTCTGACCTGCTGTGTTTTGTGCCAAGCACCCTGACGTGACTCTGGGCTCCACAAGCAGGACTGGCAGATGGCTGGCACCTCAGTGTCACCTGTCCTCGACTAGGAAAGTCAGGCTTGCACTTTATTTTGTGGCTACCTAGGGAGAGAAAGGGAAGTGAAGGCCCTGACCCCCATGGAAGGTGGATTTGGGAAACACGAGAAGACGGCCTCGGGGCTAGGGCACACCTGCTTGCCCAGGTGAGAGCCAAGGCAAGAGCATCTCACTGCTTCTTATCCTGGGCGGATCCTGAAGTCCCTGGAGAAAGACCTGCGGAAGGGTGCCAGGGGAGCTCCTCTGTGGAAGGCCTGCCTCGGTCATCTCCACCATAGCCCTAGACCAGGCACCCAAAGTGAACTCTACGGGGGCCCAGGGCCGGGCTGGCCAGGAACCTCCTCACTGACTCCGTAGGAGCTGGGGGGGTCTTCTTGGGGAATCCTGTCCTGTCCCAGTAGCTGCTGATGCTCCTTCCTCAGGCTCAGTGGTGGACTCCATCTCACCCCGTTACGGTCATTTATAACTGCAGAGAACACAGCCTGAAAGCCCGGAACTTTCTCCAACACCTCTAATTGCTAAGATCCAGAAGGCACCCAGCACATAGCAGATCCTCAATAAATACTTGCAGAATATGTGAATAAAATTGTAAGTTTCATGAGCCTGGACTTTCCTGGTGGATGAGATCTGAGAAATCCCTGCCTGGAGCAAGCTTTCCCATCAGAGAAACACGACAGTCCTCCCGAGCAGAAATGAGGAGGCAGAAGTGCTTGGAACTCAGATGGGACCCCACGCACACGGGGCTCACGTGCTGCGTCTCCATGACTAGAGCCAGGCCTTCCCACCCCGTCCCATTTGGGGGCATTGGATGCGGAACACTTGTCAAACTCCCAGTTACCTCAGGCGTGATTCTAAATGGAATGCATTTCCTGAATTTCTATTCAGGGTGGGCTTGAGACAGAAGGCAAATGAAAGCGTGATTATTTGGTATTTTACCTGAGAATAAGAAAACCCCAGCATGCTGTGTGAGAAGACACCTGCATGTGGTGCAGGGCAGATGGCTGTGGCATCATCCCCTGCCGCCTCCCTATCCAGTAGATGCAGGAGGCTCTTGACTCATAGGGGGTGGGGCACCGCCCCAGAACAGCCCGACTGGACTTCCCAAGGCATCCTAATTTTTAAAGCTCCCAGTGATTCCACGTCATGCAACCAGTGGCTGTGAACATCAGGTTCACACCTCTCGTTTCTGGGGACACAAACCTAGGAGTGGTGTAAGGCATTTAATTAATCTTCCAGTCCCGGTTAATATTAATCACCACCTCCTCCTGTCGTGGCCCTCTTGTCTCCTCACCTGATCCTCACGAGAGCACTCTCGTGTTCTCACAGATAAGCAAACAGCCTCGAAACAAGCAAGTAGTTGTCCCAAAGCATAACTCAGTGGCAGCAGGGCCCCGGGACTGAATGCCAGGTGGTTATGTGTGCTGTGCAGAGCCGGTTACTTAATAAGAATGAGCTTGGTTACGATAGAATAGGTAGGATACAAATCCTAAGGGGTTACTTCAGTGGCGAGGGGCAGCAGAGCAGCTGATCCGTGCACAGGTCAGGAAGGGACAGGCCTTATCATTTCTGTACCTTATTATCTTCATAAAACCTGCAGACACAAAACTCTTTCTGACTGATTCAAATTCTCGACACATCCTTTACAAAATGACGGCTGAGGTCAGATAAGTGTGTTGAGCTCTTTGGACACTCCGGGCAGCACAGAGAGGTGTTTCCTGGAGAACGCGTCCCCTCCCTCTTGCTGATAACCCCATGTGGCCAGCAGACTCTGGCACTAGACTCTGACACCCCAATGCCAGAGAAGTTCAGGTTCTCTTCGAAATATTTTAAAATTCTTCTTATACAATAGATTTCTCAAACCTCAAAAATTCCACATAGAGTATCTTCATTAATTATGTTTTAAATAGATATCACAGATCAAATATTCTGCAAAGACTTATATGTAAGCAAAATTTAAGGATTCCTCCCAGGAACTCTCTACTGTCCTGTGTGGTGGCACTTTGGCAGAGTCTTCTGCAGTTTTGCTTTGCAAGGAGCTGTATAGGAGAAGACAAAATACATATATATATATATATATATATACATATATATATATATATATATGAAACATAATGATGTATTTCTAACTTTTAAACTTTTTTGTCATCAAATGTGCATGGATTATAGCTTTTTTTAATGGAACTGTTTTATGGAATCTTTGGGCTGAAAGAAGTTTGCTTGGCCCAACTTGCTCATTTGTCAGATGGGGAAACCAAGGCCCAGAGAGCTCCAGTACTGTGTTCAAAGCCACACAGTGCATGGTGGGGGCGGGGTCAGCCACCTTCCCGCCTTACTGATCTGAGGCAGTAAGTCCTGGAAAGAACCGTCTTGTACCTCCTGGTTCCCTTGTTCTGCACATGCCGTTGGCCGACAGCTGGGCACACAGAGTGACCTCGTGAAGACCAGCTTATGTTACTCCGTTTCAGCACTACTTAGTGCATTCAAGAGAATAAAAGGAGGAGCAAGTATCTTAAAGTGGTAGATGCTCTCAGTGGTGGACGATTTCTATTTAGCCATAGCCAAGTAATTTAATACCTCCAAAAGGTAATATCCAAAATATTCTAACAACCCTACATATCCAAACATAACACGAGGGATGCTAAAACATCCTGCAAACTTATTCTACAAGCAATTGTGTATCCATTTTATAACATATTTTAGTGTGCAGACAGTTTCTATATATCAGCTTATTTCACAGTTAATACTGTAAAAGAGAGATTTTGATAGGACCACTGATAAATGAGGAAAGACTGAGCACTCCTTAGGGCCATGCAACTGGATAATACAGCCCTGGAACTGGCCAGAGGTTTCCCAACTTCAAGGCCAGGACTCTTGCAGTAGCCAATGGGTATTGTGGGTATCACATGAACAAAGTTTCAAGGGGAGGTGATAACTTCCAAAGGCAGCCATGAATGAGATGCTCTGCACTGTCCCAGAGACAGCTACCTGTGAATGACAGTCTCACAGCTCTCCTCTCCCTGATGTCAGTGACCATCTAGAAGTATAAGAAGAGAGGGCATGCTAGGTGGAATGCACAGGGTGTCAGAGGACCCGGAACTCAGTCCAGCACATGGGGACTTTGCTATGGTTACTGGCTCACGGTCACATAGCTCACCTCCAACTCCCATCCCTGGGCATGCATGATCCATGACAATCAATGAAGTGAGTCCTCCCTAATGTACAGCCAGCATCCAAGTGCTGGCTTCTGTGGTCCCACCCAACTGTGCCAAGCTCATTGTGCCTTCTTGCATCCTCATGGCTCCACTGGCTGGAACACCTCCCTAGCCTCTGAGCCTGAAGCACCCAGAATCACTCAGCAAGGCCCAGCTCAAGCACTGTCCCCTCTAGGAATCTTCTCTTGGCTTTCAGAGGCAGAGTCAGGACCTGTGGTGTATTGCTTTAGATTCAAGTTTTCACCAAGCGATGCAATCCTAGAAGGATGTGGACACTGGACTCTCCTTAGTTTGAAGAGCACTTGGGGCAGGGGCTGGGTTCATTGGGCACCATGTTTGCACAAAGTCAGTCTTCAGTTAGCAGTGGTTGGATAGATGGATGGATGGTAATAGATATGCTCACAGGGTAGGAAATAGTGTGGGGTCTGAGCTGTTATTACAGATGATCAATCTTGGGAACATAATTTAACCTCCTTGGGTCTCAGGCACTGTGCAATTCACCCTCTACCTCAGCTGGGAGCCCCAGAGGCTGATGGACAGAATCCATATGAAGTTCCACAGCCCTGGCTCCCTGTTGAGTTTGGTCAATGGAGATCCAGGGCAGGAGGAGCCTGAGGTGGGGAATTTCATTCCACCTTCCCAGCTCCCTCCCTGTGCTCTCTCAACTGAAAGCTGAGCTTCCTGCTCCCACCCCTGCTCTGACACCACTGACCACTCCCTTTCCTGACCCATCCAAGCCCAGCCTCCCTAACATCCCTTTCTTAGCATCTCCAGGTCCCTCACTGTCCTTTGTAGATTCCCTCCACCCTTCCACCCTGCCCACACCTCCTAAAGAGTCTCCTTATTTAATAAGTCTCAAATCACCCAATTCTGGGCCCCCAGGTGACACAAAGGGAAGTAACCATTATACCTCTTCGGGTCTTTAAGAGGATCAAGTGATATAAAGCCCATATTGAATCATCCCAAGGTCTCTGCTCTAATTTACGTGGTAAAAGGGGCTAATAATCTCTCCTTTGTAAGTGCATACAGGGCTCAAATAAAATATTGTGGCCTGTGTGAAGTGGCACAGCTGTGGAACGCCCAGTAACTATTTCTCAGAGAAGTCATGCTTGGAAATGAAGAGCACCCCTTCTCCCACGTGCTTTGGGGGAGCAGCTCCAGGAGAATGCACGCTAACGTGCCTGGGCACCCAGGTGTAGCGCGCAATGGCACCCCAGGGAAAGCCAGGCTCAGGGGATGTTTGCTGGGCTCCCCAGGGCAGATGGGATGGATGCTGACAGAAGGAGGCCAGGGCATCCAAAGCCCCTCCTCCACCCCGTTCCAGAAATAAACTCAGCGCTGACCTGGACCGATTCCCTGTCAGTTCCTCTAAGCCAGCTCCTGCACCCAACTCTGATGAGGAGCGACGGTAGCATGTTCGAAGGGATTAGAGTGTGTGTCAGGTAAAGCCTTTGCTTTTGTTTCCGCAGGCTGAGCTGAAGAGTCCTCTTATGGGCCGGAAGCCGAGAATGATGAACAGTCAGTAAGTACTGGGCTCCTAGTGGGGACGGGAGCCTCAGCCTGGGACAGGTGCTAAGGAACACTGCCACAGTGTCCCCAGAGGGAGGGCATTTCCTGAGACACTGGGCTGCAGTGTGCGTCTGGGTACTGCACAACTCCTTCCCCAGTGATGGTGTTTTTGTGGCGAGGCCACTTTCTCTGACCTAGGATGGGTCTGTAGCTGCAGCAGGGGGAGGGCCCCTCGCTGGGGTGCTGGACAGGCTCCCAGAAGTGCCTTGAGTCACTCCACACCCAGTTCTGTGAAGGTACAGGGAAACCACCAGGCGCTCAGAGGCTTGTTCCCACCCGAGGGAACCCGGAGACCGCTTCTCCTTGTGGACCCCCAGAATGAGTGGTATGATTGGTTCGATAAACAGATGTGCATCTGATTAAGAAAAATGCCATCCGTACTTGATATCTGCGAATACAGTCAAGAGAGCAGGCCTCCAAGGTTTAAGGAAAGCCTGTGATGCACGAAGTGAAGCTTTCACTTGGGAACGTTTGGTGTATCTGCTCTAAACTGCCTGATTGTTTGTCAGGTGGCTTCGTCTATGTGCCACTGGGTTAGGTAGCAGTGTCCCCTCCTCTGTGTGAGGGGAGAAGTGAGGTGTCTGTATCCTGCATCGGAACTTGAGTTCCACACTCAAGTACACCTGCTGAAACCACTTGTCCTGTCCCTCCACAGCTGCGGGACATTGGGATATTCAGAAAGTTCCTTAGCCCTTTGGAAAGCAGGATGTGGCCTGGAGGAGGAAGAACACCTGGTTTCTAAGTG
Organism: Aplodontia rufa; assembly: GCA_004027875.1. Taxonomy (NCBI): domain Eukaryota; kingdom Metazoa; phylum Chordata; class Mammalia; order Rodentia; family Aplodontiidae; genus Aplodontia; species Aplodontia rufa. The sequence goes on along the minus strand of PVKS010021641.1, from coordinate 24,318 downwards.
ACCCCAGGTCCTAGAGGGAGCTTGGGGGTCAGCGCAAGATGACAGGCAATGGCTACATCTCACAAGTGGGTGCTGGGTGCAGATCCAGGATCCAGAGTGACCCAGAGGGAACAGTGGCCCCAGCATCATGACTCCCCACAAGTGCCTACAGTGTCCCCACCCTGGTAGGGTCAGGCCCACAGGATGGGGAAGCAGGAGCTTGTTCCCCTCCTGTTGACCAGGGAGCTCCCTGACAGGCTCCACGCAGGAATCGGAGTCAAGCTCACCGGCATCTCCTCCGAGCCAGGAGCAGTGACTCCTCTCCCCTTTGGACCTTACAGCAGGGCTGGATGGGGATGGTGGGCTTCCCAAACTTCCCTGATGCCAGCTTCCCATGCCAGGTGTCTAGTCTGGGATGGCACAGAACATGGTGACAGATTCAAGTCCAACTCCAAATCCAGTGCTCCTTCCACAACCCCACCACTGTGGAAAACATAGAGGCACAAACAGGGATGCAAGGCCACTGTCAGAGTGGCTGGCTCATCTATGGCAACTCAGCAAAGGGGGTGACTTCTCAGATCCAAAGTTAGGGATAAACGTGGCCAACAGCAGTTGCATCCCAACACACATGAGTGAGAGGTTTGTGGCAATGGTGGCTCAGAGTCCTAGGGCTGCTGTAACACATTGCCACCATCTGGGTGGCTTCATGTGACAGGAATTTATTCTCCCACTGTTCTGGAGGCTCGAGGTTCAAAACCAAGGCACCGGCAGGGCCTGCTGTCTCTGAAGGCTCTGGGGGGAACCATCCTGCCTCCTCCAGCTCCTGGGGCTCCAGGCACTCCATGGCTTGAGGCTTGCACACAAGCTTTCCCTCTACGTCTTAAATATCCCTCACCTTTTCATTTAGCATTCACCTGGGTTCTCCTGGATAATCCAGAATGACGTCATATCAAAATCAATTATGTGTGCAAAGACCCTTTCTCCAAATAAGGTCACTTTCACAAGTACCAAGAACTCAACTGAGGTTGTTCTAGGTCCACCATCAATCTGCTGCATTCCAAGAAGGTGCAGGCAGATCATCTGGGGAGGGTCCACTCCCTGGCCCACAGATGGTGCTTCTCAGTCTGGCCCTCCTCTTTGAGGGCAATGTATGGGGCGATGCTCGATGCTCACTGTAAGCATCCTCCTGGCTTTGCGGTGCAGACTCCTGCCCTTTGGTCCTGGCTTTCACCTGTCCTCTTGAGCCCACCCAGTAACAGTGATCTCCTTGCAGAGAGAGGTGATGTCCCCCATGCGTCCACAACTTCAGGTAGTTTTTGGATTGTTCTCTTGGCCATGGCTTTCTCCCAAGCTTTCTGAAGGGGAGCATCAGGGTGTCAATTCTAGTATAACTCTGGGTGCAAAACTGCCAACACACAGACTAAAGACCAGCCAGATCATTGCCATTTCACATACTTCCATCTTCTCCCCTTAGGATGAGCCCACACATCGTGGACCCACCTGTCCACCTTATTATGCCTCCACTTTAGGTGCTGCCTGGTTAAATCACTCCTCTTCCCAAAGCTCAGAATGTCCCTTTCCCCTGCCCCATCAATCTCAAACTCATATTCACTCTTTTTTATTTTTAATAAGCGTATGGATTTTTAAAAGGAGAGAGAGAGAGACAGTGAGAGAGAGAGGCAGAGAGAATCAATTTTTATTGAGTTTTTCACATGTCTTCCGTTGCTCTGACAGTTATTTGTGTACGTGGCGCTGGGGTTTGAACCTGTGTGCTTGCGCATGCTGGGCAAGCGCTGTAACCACCAAGCCACCCCTCCAGCCATCTTCACTCTTTCTAATGCAGCCTCAGATCACCAAGCTGTATGCAATGGCTCACTAACCTAGCCTGAAATGGAGCAGGAACATTACAATGAGAGCCCCCTCCAACACGCACACACATACACACGCACATGCATGCTAAAGAGACAGTCACACGCTGGTACCACGTTTATGAAAAGTAAGCTGCTCATGCGTTCCTGCTCAGTATTTTCCGCTCCGTGGGATTTTGTCAAAGTGCAGACAATGTATCAGCAGCGGCAAAACCTAGAGGGCTCGTTAGAAACGCAGGTACTGAAGCCCAGCCCAGATGCTGAACCAAATTCTGTACTTTTACAAACTCCCCAGTTGATTCCGAGACACAACAAAATTTGAGCAGCACTGGACTAGAACAGTGGTCCCAGAAACACTTCCTTCCCCATGCACTGGACAAGTGTCCACAGTGGTGGCCAAGGTATGACGCAGAGGAGGCAGCCACAGGTCAGATTTGGTGTGAGTGCGGATTGGAAATGCATGCCCCTACCTCATACATGGGGTATGCCTTCAGAAGAGACCCCCAACTCAGTGAAAATCATCACCATGGATTCAAGGCAGCAGGTTCTATGTCCAACAGAACGTAGAGTCTCCCAGGGAGCTCTGGACAGAGAAAAAGCTCAGTGTCCTTCCCCAGGCCAAAGGAGTCAGAGTACTTAGACATCCGTCGTCTGATTTTCTTAATTGCAGCTGGGTTAGTGGGCATCAGAGTTGAGGAAAGATGTCTTACAATTCTGTAACTTCCTACAGTTCCATAGCTGGAATTCTAAATGACCTTCGTGACTATGATTAATTCTGAGCTATCTGTCTTCCTCTGCTTGGGCAGCTACAGCAAAATACCTTGACTAGGTAACTCATAAACAACAGAGATGCATTTCTTACAGTTCTCGAGCCCGGGAAATTCCAAGAGGGTGCTGGCAGATGATCTGGTGAGGGTCCACTCCCTGGCTCACAGATGTGTGCCTTCTTGCTGTGTACTTACATGGTAGGAAGGGCAAGAAAGCTCTCTGGGTAGCTTCTGTGAGGGTGTAAGAGCTGTTCTTGAGGGCTCCACCCCTATGACCTAATCTCCTCCTGAAGGCCCTACCCCCTGATCCTGTCACCTTGGTGAAAAGTGTCTAACACAGAATTTGGAGGGCCACAAACATTCAGTATTCAGTGCTCAGTATCTCTAACTGGGCACTTTTATAGTGAGTTAATGAGCAAATACAAATGTATGGAACAAATCAATATTAGATACACATGTGTGCAAATATGTGGGCATATCTATATATCTACCCAGCTATGTATACTCAAGCAATTTACTAGGTACATATACATACAATGGAAGAATCTGCACACATCTTTTGGTGTAATTGAATCAGTTCTGTCCAAAGCACTTATTTATAGCACATGCATATGTCAGGCATTGAGCAAGGTGCCTCGCTTATAATGATGAAGATCTAGTCTCTGCCCTCAAACTGTGTTAGCCGTATGTTTAGCAAATCATTCTGCTATTATGTAGAAAATGATGGGGAAACTGCACAAGAATTAAGAAGGGGCCAGGATGTGATTATTCTAAATTGCTTCTGAAATTAGCAGACAATTTTGCATTGACTTTCTGTGCAACAAACTCGCAGCTTCCCCAACCATCAATTGAACTGCACAAAGCCTGTTCCTCGGTGTCCACCCGGGCTGAGAGATGAGAAGGCAGACCTGCACGTTGCCCTGTTGCACACTGTGCCTTGGCTTCCGGTGTCTCTTCATCGGTGTGGACAGGGCTGATAAGAACCTAGATGCTATGGCTCCAAGGGTTCAGAAGAGAAGAGGGCTCTAGAGCGATTGCTTCCAGGCCCTGTCTAGTAAACCATACCCTACCCTGGCCAGAACCCTTTGGAGAATGGACAAAGGGCTCCTACATCCCAGCCTGGGGACTTCTGGGAGAGTGAGCATCTCCAGAGTGCCCACTTTTAAACACACTAAGAAAGTATAAAAGTAAATTAGCTTTGTTTGTTGTTAAAATTATGCTAGTCCTGGTGGAAATTTTAGAAATAGAAGCACAAAGAAGAAAATGAAAATCATCAATTACCCCAGAGCTCAGAAACAATCACTGCTTTGCTGCAGGGTTCTGGAGTCATTTTTCTACTTCTGCATGGACTGCTTTAAAAGTTTAGAAAACTTGAGGGCTCTGTACTATCTTCAGTCGCCTACTCAATAATCCTGCCTTATATTATGAGCGCAGCCCGCATTGTTAAACTCTCCTCAGAATTATGGTGTTGAAAGGCTGGTACTAAAATAAGGCTGGGAATCCCCTGGCTATGAAGTCAACGTCAAAAGGCTTTGAAATGCAGGAAGACTTTTGTGGCTAATGTGGGAGCAAAGTCTGACCCGTGTGAGGTGGCTTTTTATCCTTCCTTCATCTGCTGAGCAAGGTTAGCTGCACATCTCATTGCAAAAATAGCACGTTTGATGACCAGGGTGGCTGGAGACCTCATTGGAGCCATTTCAGCGTACGCAGCACGTGGGCCTTACGATTTCATCCACAGTGTTCTGAATTCCTGGTCCTAAGGAATGTGGAGGAAGGACAGGAGACCTGTGTTTTGCACAGTAGCATATTTTATCTGGCCCTTGGTGTCAGACACTTACTTTGTTATGTATCAAGTTCCATGAGGCAGTTTTATCCCCAAGATCCAGCTCCACTCTAGGAATGTTGGAGTGGGCTGCATGATGTCCCCAGCACCAGGGCTGCATGCTGCCATCTGCCACAGGATCCTACTCTGAGAGTCTACTATTAAACTGCTACTTTTCCTTTGTATTAGGGAAATAAGCAAACACTGGTTTCATATTTGCTTATTTTGGAAAGAGTTTTGATAGTAAACAAAAACATAAAAACCAGTAGGAAATTTTGGAGGCAGCTTAGAGTCACAGAATGTGAGCTTCCACACACTCTAATCCCCTTAGCAACCACTCTGAGAGGCAGAAGTGAGACTCTTCTAGAATACTCTTAGAATAAGGAGGTCACTGGCTTCTGAAAGGGAGAGATCCTTATGGTGTTGAAATAGCCAAAGACAGCCAGCTTCGAGTTAATTAACACTCATTGACCTCCTTGATTTCACAGAGGAAAGTGATGATTCTTTCCTGAAATGCTTTCCTCGTTTGAATTCACTGTCCAGCCATGGAAATAAAAGGGCGAGGGGGCCACCTCCTACAGGCTCCAGGTCAGGATTTCTGGCTGCTCAGTACTCAGATGCACTCACCGTGTTGCGGCAGAAGACCCTCCTCAAGATGGCAAAATCCCCAAGTTCAGGGCCAGGAGTTAGAGCCACACATCTCTGACTCCAAAGTCCGTAGTTTTGTGCCACATCAAAATGCTGCGCAATGATTAACGACAAAGCCCTAGGTATGTCTCATCAGGGACCCATCACTAAATAGAATGACATAGAGGCACATTCAAAACCTTGCAGGGTGAAATGTGCTCAGTCCCCAAATGGGGTATCTATGAGCTGCTCTCAAAAGCCTCAGCCCAGTGTCCAGCACACAGGAAGGTCCAATGGGTGGTTCTTCCATCTGTTGCAGGAATGATAAAAGAAAGCTCCGTGTCCCTCCAGGAAATTATTTTCCTTCATGACATGTGAACAACTCCTGCTTCATTTTGATTTGCAGGAATTAATAAGTGTAAATCCCACTGAATCTGGGGAAGCTGGAAAGGAGTGATTTTGGCACCCTGAGATCAGAGTCCTACACCCAGCAGAGTGTCAGAATGTCTGCCCTCCTGGTTACCCAAAAGTAATTATGAACTAGCCCTCCACCAACGGGACCTGCCCTCTGATGCCATCGCAGTTGCACAGATAGGACACAGCATTCTGGTTGGCTGGTAATTAAAAACCTGCAAGCTGTGAGGGAACACAGCAGAGATCCAGGGAGTGGGCTTGCCAGAGGTTGCAGACCTGGCATGTGGTGTGTTTGGAGAAGCTGCTGGTGTCTCAGGCCCAGAGACAGTGAAGATGGTCCACTGTGGGAAACGGGTGGGCTTAAGGTGACCTTGCTTCTTTCTTTTTTGAAATTTTATAGAGGAGTTGTGTTGTTGTACAATCAAAAGTGCGTATGGAGTAACAATATGATATGCCCCTATTGCTAATCCAGAATCCCCCCACATCAACCACACCCCAGTCTCCTGACTCTTCTCCATGTCCTCCCTGTAACAGATATAAACGTCTTTATATATATGATTGTGCATTTTCCATAATTAAAGGATTGCATAAGTATTATTTGGCTTCTTGGAGGAGTAAAGAGCAAGCTACATTTTTGATTCTCCCCAGGTCCCTCCCTATTTCCCCTCCTTCACACCTCTCCCACACCCAATCTATGGTTCCCCTAGATTGTGTATTGCTTCGACTTTGGTGATCCTAGTACATGAGCTTGACCTTTCACCCAAGCATGGGTTTTGCTCCACCCTCCACAAATGAGGGAAAACTCTGAAGCTTGAGTCTCTGGGTTTGGCTAATTTTGCTCAGCATGATTTCTTCCATTGCCAGAAGCTTCTCCAAATGTCCCGCATGCCAGGTCTGCACCCTCTGCAAAGGCTGTGGTATCATTGTTTCTAATAGCTGAGTAGAATGCCATAGTATCTGTAGCACACAGCATTGGGATCCATTCATCCAGTGAGGGGCATGTGAATTGATTCCATAATTTATCGATTGCAAATTGAGTTCGCTGCTTTCCAGAGCAGCTGTACCAGTCTGCAGTTCCACCAACAGTGTGCTAGTGTTTCTATCTCCCTGAAACCCCTCCAGCATTTGTTACTGTTAGTATTCTTCATCTTTGTCAATTTGACTGGAATGAGTTGAAATCTTAATGTACTTTTGATTTGCATTTCTCTGATTGCTAGTGATATAGAACACTTTCTCATGTATTCATTGGCTTGCTTGATTTTTTCTGTCGAGAAGTTTCTGTTTAGCTCTCTGGCCCATTTATTAATTAGATTACTTGGCTTTTGATATTAAGGTTTTTGAATTCTTTGTAAATTTTGGATATTAGCACCCTGTCAGAGGGATCACAGGCCATGATTATCTCCCATTCTGTAGGTTCTTTCTAGACAGTTTTGACCAATTCCTTGGCTGAGCAAAAGCTTTTTAATTTAATGGCATCCCACTCATTGATTTTTTTAGTTTAATTCTTTTATTTTGGGAGTCTTGTTGACAAAGTCATTGCTTTCGCCCAAAAGTTGGAGTGTTGATCTTAATTTTTCTCCTAGCTGTTGTATGGTAGCTGGTTTAATTCCTAGTTCCTTTATCCTTTTTTATTTGATTTTTGGCAAGGTGAAAGATAAGGTTCTAATTTCAACTTTCTGCAAAAGGCTGTCCAGTTTGTCCAGCACCACTTGTTAAACAGGCTGTCTTTTCTCCATGTTACATTTTGTCCCCCTTTGTCAAAGATCAGATGTTTAAAGATATGGGTTTGTCTCAGGGTCTTCCATTCTATTTCATTTGTTTTCATGTCTATTTTGATACCAATACCATGCTGTTTTTGTTACTATAATTCTAATATGATTTTAGATCTGGTACTGCAAAGCCTCCCCTTCTCTCTTTTTTGCTTAGTAATGTTTTGGCTATTCTGGGTTTCTTGTTATTTCAAATAAATTTGAGAATTATTTTTTCTATCTGTAAATAAATAACATTGGTATCTTGATAGGGATTGCATTGAATCTGTATAGCACTTTTGGCAGAATGGTCATTTTAATTAAATTAATTCTGCCTAACCAAGAACATGGAACATCTTGCCATCTTTTCAGGTCTTCTTTAATTTTTTCTTCAATGTTTGATCATTTTCATTGAAGAGGTCTTTTACTTCCCTTGTTAGATTAATACCCAAGTATTTTAATTTTTTGAGGATATTGTGAATGGGACCAATTTCCTGATGTCTTTTTTTGCCTTATTTTTGTTAGCATGTAGGAAGGTTATTGATTTATGGGTGTTGATCTTGTACCCTGCTGCTTTGCTAAATGTGTTTATAAGCTCAAACAGTTTTCTGGTGGAGCTCTTTGGGTCTTCCAGATACAGGATCATGTCATCAGCAAAAAGGAATAGTTTCACTTCTTTCTTTCCTATTCTTATTCCCTTTGATTTCCTTCTCTTGCCTGATTGCTCCAGCGAGGGTCTCCAGGATTATAATGAATAAAAGTGGTGAGAGTGGCAGCCTTGTCTTTTTCCCTAGTTTGTGGAAACTTTCAGCTTTTCTCCATTTACTGCTTTACTAGCTATGGGTTTGTCACATATGGCCTTTAAATAGTTAAGATACGTTCCTTTGATCCCTATCTTCTGCAGAGTTTTGATCACAAATGGATGATGGATTTTATCAAAGGCCTTTTTTTCTGCATCATTGTGACGATCAGATGGTTCTGTCATTAATTCTGCTTAAGTGATGAATCACATTTATTGATTTGCGTGTGTTGAACCAGCCTTGCATCCCTGAAATGAAGCCCACTTGATCTTGATGTATCATCTTCTTAATTTGTTTTTTGTTGTTGTTGTTGTTGTTTTTAAGAGAGAGAGACAGTGAGGGAGAGAAAGAGAGAATCAACTTTATGTAGTTTTTCATGTGGCTTTCTTTGCTCAGACACTGCTGTGTACATGGTGCTGGGGTTTGAACTCACATACTCACGCATGCCAGGCAAGTGCCTTAACCACTGAGCAACCACTCCACCCTTTCTTAATGTGTTTTTGAATGTGGTTTGCTAGAACTTTATTAAGGACTTTTGTGTCCATTTCATCAAGGATATTAGTCTAGAGTTTCATTTTTTCTTTTATGTGTCCTTGTTGGGTTTTGGTATCAAGGTTATGGTTGCCTCGTTAAAACTTTGGGAGAGTTTCCTCTTTTTCAATTTCTTGGAATATTTTAATAAGGAGAGGTGTTAGCTCCTCCTTCTAGGTGTAAAATTCAGCAGGAAATCCATCAGGTACTGGGCTTTTCTTCTTTGGAAGGCTTTAAATTGCTATTGTGATTTCAGAGCCCGTTATTGGGTTGATTAGGCTTTCAGTATCCTCCTGCATCAATTTGGGAATGTTGTATGCATATAGAAATATGCCTTGTCCTCCAGATTATCTTATTTAGAACAGTATGAGTTTTCAAAATAGATTATGATAATCCATTAGGTTTCTAGGGGGTCAGTAGCAATTACTTGCTTCTCATTGGTGATTTGCTTCATTTCTCTCCTTCTTTTAGTGAAGCTGACCAGGGATAAGTCAATTTTATTTAGTTTTTTGAAGAACTAGCTCTTTGTTTCATTGTGTTGGGGTCCATAAGTGATTTTATGTCCTGGAGTATTTTTTCCAACATACTTGGGAGTGTTTGTGTTTGGAGCATAGATATTTACTATGCTTATATCTTCCTGATGTACTATTCCCTTTACTATGATATAGTGGCCTTCTTTATCTTCTTTTGCTGTTGTTGTTATTGTTGTTGTTCTATATTTCATTGATTTCAGCACTGGTCTTGATTATTTCCTGCCTTCTTCTGGCTTTAGGATTAGATTGTTTATCCTTTTGTAGGGTCTTAAGGTGGAGCACAAGCTTATTTATTTGGGATCTCTCCTGATTTCTAATGTAGGTAGTCAGTGCTATAAAATTTCCCCTTAAGAAAGCATTCATGCTGCCCCAGAGGTTTCAGTATGTTCTGTCTTCTCTGTCATTCACTTCCAAGAATTTCTTGATTTTTGCTTACCTGTCTTCTTGGATCCATTCTTCTTTTAATAGGACATTATTCAATCTCTCTCTATATATATTTTTTTCTATTATAATTTTTGTTATTTATAGCTAGGGTCTCATAGGATACATAGGATAATATCTACTTTTTTATTTTTGCTGAGATTTCCTTTCTGAACTAGAATATGATCTATTTTGGAAGAGGATCCATACACACCTGAGAAGGTCTCAGCCAATTTGGGTTAGAGTATTCTATAATTGTCTGTTTAGTCCATTTGATTTATGGAGTTGTTTAGGCTGGAGATCTCTCCTTTTTTCTTTAATGATCTGTCTATGGTGATAGAGGAGTACTAAAGCCCCCCAGTATTACCATGTTGGGGGTCCATGAGTGGTTTTATGTCCTGGAGTATGTCTTCCACACACTTGGCAGCATTCGTGTTTGGAGCATAGATATTTACTATGGCTATATCTTCCTGGTGTGTTGTTCCCTTTACTATGATGTGGTGGTATTCCTTATCTCTTCTGATTAAATTTTGGTTGAAATCTACTTTGTTGGATATAAGGATTCCAATACCTGCTTGCTTTCTTGAGCTGTAAGCCTGGTGGATTTTTTTCCATCCTTTCACCCTCAATCTGTGGGTGTCTTTGGCTGTATGATGGGTCTCCTGTAAGCAGCATATTTGGATTTTGTTTTTTGATCCAGTCTGCTAACCTGTCTTTTGATTGGTGCATTGAGACCATTCACATTCAGTGTTAGGATAGTTGTGTGGTTGTAGTTCTTAGTTATCATTTTTTATTAGTAAATTCTGTGCTGTGTTGATTGTCTATTGATAACATGTACTTTCATTGATTTTTCTCTGTGGATTCTGAGGATTGTTTGCTTGTTCTTCTAGCTGGAGTTTACCTTTCAGAATTCTTTGTAATGTGGGGGGTTTTGTTTTTGTTTTATTGTTGTTGTTGTTGCTCCTGTTTTGTCACTGGGTCCTGGGGTCTCGGAAGTGCAGGGCGTGCCAGTGCAATGGGCCTGCCTACACACCGCCTTGCAACCTAAGGTCCTTGCATTGGGGGTGGGGGGGTCACACATCTGGATCTGGCGGGTCTGCGCTGAGCCTGGTTGGCTTGGTCGGGGGTCCCTGGGGTATCTTTAATGTGGGCCTGGGCCCACATGGTGGCTGGGCAGAGGTGCTCCAGGTGGGGGGTCCCCCCCTTGGGTTTGCCCTGAGCACCTGTTGGCCCAGGACCAGAGTCCTGAGCCCCCTTCCTGCTGTCTTAATGATAAAATTGCCTATGGTGATGGAACTAGCTGATTGACTATCTTACCATCCCTCGAGAAACTTCCAGTCCAACAACTTGCTGTCCTTTCACCTGTCCAGAAGTCTGGTTTTCATGGTTGTAGTGTTTAAAAGTTCACAAAGAATAAAAAAGGCTGTATTCTATTTTAAAATTTGAATCTGTTGTTGTCATATAAGTCATTCATTTCATGTAGAATATTTGACAATACAAAAATATGTACGTAAAGAAAAACTACCACTAACAGAACCACTGGAAAACGGTCAGCATTATTAGGTATTTGCTTTTGAAGTATCGTAATTCATTTTTAATTTAATATATCATAAATGTTTTCCAAAGTTACTAAAATCATTTTATAGCTAGACAACTTTCCATTATTTAGACATCCCATATTTTTATTATTTCAATCCTGAAAAACAGCACAACTCATGAACTAATTTGACAACCTCTATTAATATAAACATACTCAATACTAAGAAGCTGTGTTTTAGTATCTGAAGATTTAAAAAAAAGAAGGAAGGTAACCTCTAGGAATCTTATTAGCTAAGCCATTGTTTGGAGAACCTAATCACAATGACAGTTTAAAATGAGTTCATGGTGGGTGGAGTGGTGGCTTATCAGTTACTGCAATTGCCTGGCATGCGTGAGGACGCAGGTTCAAAACCCAGCACCACATACACAATGAAGTGTCAGAGCAATGAAAGTAATAAAATCTGATTCTCTTTCTGTCTCTCACTGTCCCTCTCTCTCTCTTAAAGAAAAAAATGAGTGCATACTATTTGATTATGTAAATGTGCTTTCAAGAATTGGACATAAGGTCCAATTTATGATTGGGTACTCCATGAAGGCCGAACTGACTTGCGTGTCTGCAGCTTGCCTGCACCTTACAGAGAAGATGTAGGAACACTGAATTCATGAAATCCGTAGGTCATGTCCAAGTGACTCCAGTGTAGTCAAATGGTTGCCAATTGTTCTTGACGGATACAAATTAGGAACACCGTCCATGAGGAAGTTCTGGCAAAGGGACACATTTGAAAGAGAAAAGGGGGTTTCCTGGAGGTCGAGCAGCCTAGACTTCCCATGTGAGGCGAGACCAGGTACAGAGCCACACAACTGAAAGCCTCTTACCTGGAGCATCAATCTGGCCTTGCCTTCTGCTCTATTATTTTTTAAATTATTACAAATACTTTTTTGATAACAGGGATTGCACTCAGGGGTGCTTAACCACTGAGCAGCATCCCCAGGCCCTTTTCATATTTTATTTTGAAACAGGGTCTTTCTAAATTCCTAAGGACTTGCTCTGTTGCTGAGGCTGGCTTTGAACTCACGATTCTTCTGTCTCAGCCTCTCGAGTCACTGAGATTACAGGCGTGTGCCACCACTCCTGGCTTAGAAATAATTTTTTTCTGGGATTTGAAGAGCTTAGAAAAGAAATAACTCTGCTGAAAAAAATAAATAAGATAAAATAAATTAAAAAATAACTGCTGCGGTTAATCCGTGAAAGCAGACATTAAAGTCAAACTTCCCTTAGTTCTCATAGGAGTGAGGTCAAGTACTTCTGTGATTAAGAGTTCAGATTCCAACATGACCTGGTGGGAATATTCGCTCTGCCATTCATTGCTGTGACATTTTAGGCACCTATTAGGCTCTTCAGACCTCATTTTCTTTGTTACATGAAAATAGTAGTGGTAGTTTTTTCAATCCAAAGTGACTTAATGTACACACTATGTCCAGCATCGTGGCATCACACAGTGGGTGTTCCGTGGAGGGAGCCAATGCTATGCCCAAAGATGGCTACAGCAACGCTTCCCACTCCACATGCTGTTCTACCATTGACCTGGACGTGCTCCTTTCAGAGAAATCTACTGCTCTACCTCTTCCATCTTGCATGAGCCTGTGACAGTTTTGGCCAACAGAAGAGGACTGAAGATCCACTGTGCCTAATCGGAGAATGTCCTTTAACTGTCCAGGCAGCTCTGCTCCCTGCGTTTGGAAGCCAGCTTCCACCCAGGTCATGCATGCACTGTGACCAACATGCAGTGGCAGAGAAGCCCTGGGGAAACATCCCTGTAGAGGTAGAGAGGCGGGGGCACCGGGCACACACCTGAGAGTCAAAAAGTCACCTTCACCATTTCAGATGATGGGCATCCGGTGGAAAAGCACCAGAGAACCCAAGAGTACACTCTGCTTAGGGCCAGAGGAGAGCCAAAGAGATCCCTGTTTTGAGCCCCCTCTTTTGGAGAGGTGCGGAGACGGCAGTGGATGCCTGCAATGGATAGGTCTGCTGTTCCCAACACCATCACAACCATTGCTTCCTGAAAGACCCTTCGCTGTTACATGTTCAGGGCACGATTTAGAGATTCACATGACTAAAGCCCTGCTATGAAGAATATTTACGCAGGATAAGAATGATAGTAAATAAGCCGCTAAGAGTAGGCTAGCAGGATGCTAAGAGGACTTCCACACATCTGCCAAGTGCTAAGGGGTCACAGAGCAGCGGCGGTTCTGTTTGGGAGCACTACTTGGAGAACGGTATAGTGACACTGGAGGGGACCTTGCAAGGTGAGACTAAAGAATGTTGGGACTTTACAAAGCAGCAAATGGAGAGGAGAGGGGAGGTGGATTTCCCTAGGAAATTATAGCAGCTGAGGAGTTCTATCAGGATTGAATGTGGGAAGGAACATTGAGTTGACTGATAATTTGACTTTTATTGCTGAAAAACTGATTCCAACTTGGAAATATAATTTCTTGACTACTGGGATGGATGGTGGAACTTAATTTCTCATCTCTATTAGTGGAGAAAAGAAGGAGCCACAGTGTGAAACCAGGAGAATAAAGGCCCAGGTCCAGGTGGCGATTTTGGAGCCTGTGTTGGGATGATCTCCGCTGGCCTGCAGGGCTTGCTTCAGGCGAGGCTGCAACTGGGGCCATTGGTGCTGCCATGTTGGCATTATTGTTTGTTTGAACAAAACTTAAATCCAGACCCTGCTAAGGGTTTTACTCACCAAGATGCATGTTTATGAAGATGAAACATGAAGTATCTTTCTAACTTTCTGCCAGGTTTCATTTCTCCCTTGAATTTTTTTCTAATTGCTTTAAATATTGATTATATATAAAAGAATATTTACAAAAAAAGAACAATAGAACAGCTCAGGCAAGTGTAGCCATTCTCGATTTTTACAATTATCTTTGTGTGTGATGTTGCATGTGCCCGCATTGACCACATCCCTCCCGTCCTAGACACAGATGCCTGAATTTCATTAGCTTTACTTAAATGACGCTGTATTCAAAGGTTAGTTAGTGCATGTTTCTATTATCAAAAATACTTTAGTTTCACTTTTTTGAGAGAGAGTGAGGGACAGTGAGAGAGAGAGAGAATCAATTTTTATTTAGTTTTTCACATGGCTTTCGTTGCTCTGAGAATTCATTGTGTATGTGGTGCTGGGGTTCGAACCTGTGTCCTCACACATGCCAGGCAAGCACAGTAACCACTGAGCCACTGCTCCAGCCCCTTCACTTGCTTTTTAATATCAGTCAAAACAATCATACAACTACAGGAGATATTCTGTCCCCAGATTGCCAGGTCTGACAACCAGTTCTGTGGTTTCCTGCTGTAGGATCAGCAAGTTGGTCAACCCCCTGTGCCTATCTGGACTGCAATATGGGAATGATAATATGCAGGTTTCATAGTGCTCTTGTGAAGATGAAATGAGCTAATTTGTAGAACACATTTAAAACATTCCCTGTAAAATATTCCCTGGAGCATAGTGTGAGTTATCTTAACTATTAGCTGCTGTTGTTGGACAATCTGTTTTATAATTGCCCTGATTCACATTTCACAGATAATCCATGCAACTTTGGAGAGTCATCGTTCCTTCAATTTCATGGCCATTTCATATTTCCTTGTGTGAACATAATACCATTGACTTATCCGCTGCCCACTGAACAGGCCATAGAGTTGACTCCTGGATTTTTCTTACACTGATGCTGCTAAGAACAACCTAGTTTGCATGTGCTGGTGCATGTGTGGTAGGTAGGACCGAGTTCTAGAATGGAGACTTCTGGAGTCTAGGGTAGGTGTGCCTTCAACTCTGCCCAGCAGTGTCACAGTCTCCAAGTCCCCAGGCCATTGTACACCCCTACCAGAGTGTGCGAGTGACATCTAGTTGTATGACCTCATCACCCCCCACCCCTGCTGGCAGTTTTAATCTTTACCAAACTGAGCGGTGGCTCGGTGGCCCTCTGGTTGACGTGGGTGTGGCTAAGAATCCGTTCAGGGATTTATTCCACACTGATCTTCTCTTCCATAGGTAGTGCATTTCAAATGATTTGCCCTCTTTTCTACCAGGCCTGTGTTTTTTTCATCTGAATTTGTACAAGCTGTTCATCCTGAACACGTTTCCCAGTTTGTGACTTCAATTTACATCATTTTAAAATTTTTGATGACTGTGATTTCAAGGCAGTAGAACACACCAAACTCTTCATTATGGTTCTTTCGTTTTCTTTATTGTTTAAAGAAACTTTTTCTTAACCTGATACCATTAAGATCAACTTCCATGTTAAATTTCGTGGAAGCTAGAATACAATCAAAAACAGTATGATAGATGGCTAAGCTAATGATAACCTCAATAGGTATGAATTTTTACACAAACAGGGGGAAGCCTGTCTAGGATACCTGGAGATTCAGGGAGAGGAGAGGGATTAGGAAGGATATCTAGGAGCCTGGAGGGCGGGAGTACAGGTGAATCAACTCAGAAGGAAATCTCCGACCTCCACGAGAAGTCCATTTAACACAGGGGTTCTTTTGGGGGAAACATAGAACTACTGGGAATCCAAGGGGGGAAACCATGATATGGCATCAGCCTTGGCTAACTATGTAAATATACATTTGTTCTTGATTGTTTGATAATGATTCCCCCTCAATTGTAAGTCCATATTCAACTAATAAAAAAAATTTCAAACATCATAAAATTTCCTTTTTTTAAGTCTTGAAATAAATTTACATTGACAAATTTGTATTTGGTATAAAGTAGAGGGGTGAACAATTTTGTTCGTATGTATAGAAAAATTTCTCAGCATCATATATTAAAATTTCTTTCCCTCTCCCAGTGATCCGCAACTACAGCCAAACCAGGCTGTCTCACAGAGGTGGATTTTCCCAGACCTCCTCTTCAGTCCCACAAGTCCTAACTAGCATAAGTTTATAATAATCCATGATGTCTATACATTTACATCCCCCAAATTGTGCACCAGTGAATATTCTTGTGAATTTTTTGTTATTTGTGGGGTTTTTTTGTTTGTTTGTTTGTTTTGCTTTGGGGGTTTTGTTTGGTTTTGGTTTTTGTTTTTGTGTTAGGGATTCAACCCAGGGTACTTAATCACTGAGTCATATCCCCAGACCTTTTATTTTTTATTTATTTTGTTGTTGTTGTTTTGAGACAAAGTCTCACTAAGCTTCTTAGGGCCTTGCTAAATGGCTGAGGCTGCCTTTGAACTTACAATCCTCCTGCCTCAGCCTCCTGAGTTGCTGGGATTAGAGGCTCTTGGGAATCTTTACTCTTTCACGTGACTACTGGGATTATCATATCAATACAGACACACTCAGATTTTAATAGGAATTACTTTGAATCTTTGGATATATTAAGTCTTCCAGTTTGAACATGTTATATATCTCCAAAGGGACAGAATTTCTTCAACATAATTCAACAATATTTTATAATTTTCTTACCAAAGAACTGGACCTTGAGATTTCATAAGAGATTGATTTCCAGGTACTTTACATTTTTTATTGATATTGTAAATGCTAAGATATCAAAATTTTATTTTGTGTGTTTTTTCCTGGTATATATTACCATAAATTAATGTACACATTAATTTAATTTAACTTAAATTTCATATTTAATTAATGTATATATTAATTTAACTGCTTTGTAAATCCCACTAATCTGTCTACTAATTCTGTTGTGTACGGTAGGTAGATAATGGTGAGATCTATAAGTAGCTTAATTTTATTCCTCCTCTCTACTTCTTATCCTTTGCTCCCTGCCTGACTTCTTTGGTGAGGATCTCCAGAAGGATAATAAATAAAGTGATGATGATTCGGCAAAAATGAAGAATATAAGCAATAATAGATGCTGGAGGGGTTGCAGAGAGGTAGGCACACTAGCACACTGTTGGTGGAGCTGCAGACTGGCACAGCCCCTCTGGAAAGCAGTGTGGAGAATCCTCAGAAAATTAGGGATGGACCCACCATATGATCCTGCTATTCCTCTTCTGGGTATTTTTCCAGTGGAGTTAGAATCAGCACATTATAGTGACACAGCAAAATCAATGTTCATAGCAGCTCAATTTACAATAGCTAAATTATGGAACCAACCCAGATGCCCCTCACTGGATGAATGGATCCAAAAACTGTGATATATATACATACACACATACCATGGAGTTCTACTCTACTCAGCATTAGAAGCAGTGATATTGCAGCATTTGAAGGTAAATGGATGGTGATGGAAGAAATCATGTTGAGCGAAGTTAGCCAAACCCAGAGAATCAAGGGTCAAATGTCTTCACTCATCTGTGGAGGCTGAAGGTAGGCCCAGGCCTGTGTGAAAGGTGGTCAACATTATGTGTTAGACCCAGCAAAGGTGTAGTAACACATAACCTAGGGCATTCATAGAAATGTATCGGGAAGGAGTGGGGAGGGGTACAGGGGAAGAGGAAAGAGTGGGAGAATAGGGTGG
Source organism: Aplodontia rufa (assembly GCA_004027875.1). Lineage (NCBI taxonomy): Eukaryota > Metazoa > Chordata > Mammalia > Rodentia > Aplodontiidae > Aplodontia > Aplodontia rufa. The sequence goes on along the minus strand of PVKS010021641.1, from coordinate 6,782 downwards.
GATCTAGGGGGTAAATCTAATTTAAGAATATATACGTATCATATTTCTACTTTGGATGCATTTTTGATTGTACAATAACTAAATTTCTTAATAAAAAAGAAAAATATAAAAAATTGAAATAAAAATAGAATTTAGCTTTAAAAAGTAAAAACTCTTGTGTTTTAATAGTGAAACATTGCCTACTGATTGTTTAATTCTTCTTGCTAATTAATGCATTAAAGTTGTATATAATGATGGATTTTGTCCTCACATATTCATACATACACACAATATAACAATATAATGTGGTCAACAGCACACACACAGCACTCCACCCCTCCCAGCTCCCATCCCCTGGTCCCTTGCTTCTGCTGACTATTGATCTTTTAGCTACTAATGTAATAGCATCATTGATTAAAGAGAAATAATCAGTTTTACTATTTATTCGTGAACAATTTTTGTTATGTATTTTTCTAAATATTTGTTTATTCACTGATGGCCTCTTATCTTTTTAACCTCTTGTGCGTTCATCGCTATTTCCTTTTCTGCATATCTAATTTAGTCTGTTGGCATCTTCCCTTTCATTGCTGATCAAGTTTGCCAAAGGCTCATAGTTCCATGAGTCCTCTATATTATAATTTTATCTCCCACATCTTTATTAGTTCCTTTTCTCTGTGCCCTTGGCATTGTAATTTTGTTACTTTATGGAGCTACCAATTTAGCTACTTTGGCTGTTAAATTTTAACTCTTCTTCATTTCCAAAATAAATATTTCAGTTCTACATTTTAGATTACTCTTCCATTTTAAATATTTTTATTCCCATTTGCCACTTGTTCATTAACTCATGACTTGCACAGACTAATTCATAGTTTTCGTCATCTGATTGTAACTTACTTCTAACCCAACCGTATCGTGGTCATAGACAATACTCTACGTGCTGATATTTTGTGAGTTGTTTTTTTTAAGAACATTGGAGCCTTTCCCAATATTTCCTGTGTGCCTTTAGCACCATCGCTAAAAGGAATATTTTAGAAATATCCACAGGAGTGTGATTAGTTGGTTGAAATCCTCTCATTTTTCCTTAAGCCTAATACATACATTTAGTTTATAAGCTGAGATAATTTTGACTGTGCCGTCGATTCCATTGTGCAGTTCCTTCCAGCTCTCGCCCCAGTGTGTCCTCCCCTGAAGGGCTTTGTGTCCAGACCCTCTGATTTCTTAGCAACTCACCAGTGGGAATCCTGTGAGGCTTGGCTGAAGGGGCGCTATCTGGGGGATTTGTGCTTGCCTTTGCAGATTCAAGGAGCTATTGAGGCGGGACTTACTTACACATCTCAGCCTGAAAGTTTCAGACAAGCCTAGGCTGGAAATCCAAGGGTGTTAAAATCCCAGAGGACAATGCCCATTAGATACCAGTGCTTGAGCATGCAGGACAGGCTTGTAGGCCACCCTTACCCTGAAAATGCAGCTCTCCCTGGTCCATCACACACAGGGCTGGAATCTCCTTCCAGACTCCTCCTCCCTCACTCCCTCTCTGCTCTCCTTCCTAACTGTTCCACAGTGCAGGACATCCGGGCTTTGTTTCAAGTCACGTCCCCCATGTTCTTCAAGGCCATGGAAGCCAAAGGCCATTGCCCTGTTAGCAAATCCCCCAGGAGAGCGGACTTCCGTACTCGCTCCTATCTGAGTTCTCTCCTTCACTCACTTTCATTGAGATTTTGGTCTCTCTTTGAGTAGTCTTCAATTTTGACAGCTATTGATTGAAAAACAAATTACTAAAAATGTTTTCTAAGGAATATTCCAAGTTTCTTTCTCCTATGCTTCAAAAAACTAATATAAAATAAATAAATTGGAATTCAATGCTTTTCAATTTGCATTTTAGTTAAAATACAAGAAAAGAGGATTTTATATTTCAGTTTTAGTGATGGTGCTGTTATTTCCACATTAAGAAGAGCAACAAATGTGTTCTTTACTTAATGTGATTCACCAAAGTTTTGCAAATGCTCATTCAAGGTACAAAAATTATGCTCCTCTACATGCCAAATATTATACGGCTCCTCTTTGAAGAAATTATCTCATCAGATTTAATCTTCAGAGATAAAGGATTCAGGAACAAGGCCATACATTAATGTGGGAACACTGGGGCTCTCTGGGGTGCTGGATGGGTGCTGATTAGCAGACCTATCACACATTAGGTTTCTCACTCTCAGGGAGACATGTCCCTAGGGCAGTGTGATGGTGAAGGTTTGAAGTAGAGTCGAGTCGTGAGATGTTCAAGAAATGTAGAGAGGAATTGGTGCTTTGTTCTCTCGAGATATGGGCATCGAGGACTAGAAGAATGGAGCAAAGTGGGGAGTTAGTGCTCAGAATCAGGAAGCCTGAGCTGCGGTTCTCTCCTGAACACTCATAAGACCTTCACTCTATAAGACTTCCACTCTCCTACGTAAAAAAGGGATACAGTACACCCTATGGATTTTCTCTGCATGTTTCATGCGCCAGTGGTTGAAATGGCAGAATGTTTGATCCTAAAGAAGGATGGCCTTGGCCACCATGAAAAGAAATTATGTGAAAAGAGATTAAGCCTTGCCATCAGCTGGACCACAGTTCCCACCTTTCCTCCGTCGTCTGCCAGATGAAAGTAATAAGAAATGTTTGTAAAGCACATGGGAAATATCTGGCAGCATGTGCCTCTTAATTGTTAGTGTTTTATTGGAGTCAGAAGATAATAATAGCTGCAGCATGGAGCAGCATTTGAGTCAGATAAATTGGCCATTTTCCTCATCTACAGAGCAGAGGTAAAAATATGTTTCAAAATATGTTGTCTGAGATCACGCATGGAAAAGATTTTAAGCCATTTAAAGGGATCGTAGGATCTGATATCTTATTGCATGATATTTTGTACTGAAAGTTGTTTAGCTGAGTAAACGATTGGGAGCCAGTCCCGCAAATGAAGGTGCGAGTGGAATGCAAAGCTTGGTGGCATGTCTTTCCAGCTTGCAACCTATGCAGGTGAACTCTCCAGCACCTGCTAATATGCAGAGACATCACAGTGGAATGAGGGGATGTGACACAGTTGCACGCAATGGAATGATTAAACTCAGTGTTTAATCTATGCCAGCCACTGAAGAATTGGAGGAGGAGCATTTCTGGACTTCAGGGCAGCTAATAAGTCTATGTTCATCATTCTTGCATATCCAACACCTAGAATGATATTTTTTGCATGGGTGGACTGAATGAACAAATGAAGAAAAAATGTTTACAATTAGTTTTTTCTCTGTGAAGTGATGGTTATAATACTTCCCTCTTGGGAGTACTGGATATGAAGGAAAAGTCTCGCCTAGGACATAGTAGTATTTGGTATGCAATACTTCTTTCCCTGCAACTGCTGATATCTGAATGCTAGAATTTAATATGGCATTTTTCTACAAGTCCTACCAGAAAGCTCAACCAAACCTATGTCCATAAATAAGTGCTCCTCCAACTCCCAAAAGGATATATCCTATTTGCCTTCTTTTCTTCACTGGAATTAATGACAAACAAAAAATGTGAATACTGCTAACAAAATTCAAAATCCAAAGGGGACAGATGTGGAGCTATTTCCAAACACTAAAGGACTTCATATTCGTAATCTAAAAGCTCAGATGAATCACAAAAAAATAGGAAAAAAAGAATGGAAGAGTTTTAGGATCTCCCAACTGCCTGAGATTCTGTGACTGAAGTTACACAGGTCCCATTTTTTTACCAAAGAATCATAGACAGAAATAGTTGAGGGAAGGATCTCTTGATGGACACCATGTTTTTGGTGATAACCTTAGGGCCAGCCTACAATGAGCTGTGTCTCCCGTGGGTCACACCCAGCTTGGATCCACCCAACAGTTGCTAGTGATGGTAGAATCTTCCTAGGAGTTCACAGTCCGTGGGTCTGGGAGACACACAAATGAAAATATCACCCAAAGAGCAGTGGGTTGAAGGGGTATACAATGTTCAGTGATGGCAACATAAAGAGTGGAAGAAAGCAACCCAAGGACAAACTGCCTTGGGGACATCTTTCTTTAGCGTACTCTTGGCAACACATCTTTGCTCAGCAATTGCTTTTTTTTTCCTTTCAGGGCTGAGGACCGAACTCAGGGTCTTATGCATGCTAGGCAAGCACTCTGCCACTGAGCTAAATCCCCAACCCCTTTTTTTTTTTTTTTAAGAGAGAGAGGGACAGTGAGTGAGAGAGAGAGAGAATTTAGTTTTTCATGTGGCTTTCATTGCTCCAACACTTTGTTGTGTACATTGTGCTGGGGTTTGAACCTGCATCCTCATGCATGCCAGGCGAGCACGGTAACTGCTGAGCCACCACTCCAGCCCCTAGACATTGCTTTTAATGTTCCCACACAAATGGCTTTAAAAACAGTGCTGGGGTTGAACCAATTGCAGTCTGCTTAAAGTCAATCCTAGAGGTAATCAACAGGGAGGAATAATGATTTGAATGGTGCTGCTTTGGCTCCTGAGAGTAACAGGTTCACTTGTCCATGAGCATGTTCAAAGTTTATATACAATGAAAAGTAAAGAAAAGTGAGAGGAGGTACCCTCCCTCCCTCCACTTGGCCTGGCTCGGGGAAGATGGCACATCCCTTTCTTGATTGCAGTGGAGCTGATAAATCATGCTGTGTGCTGAGTGCACAGCATGGAGGCCCACTTCTGCCTTCACTCTGTCCTTCTCAGGCCAGGTTCCCTGGCAGTGGAGAATTTCTTCTTGGAAAACCGTTTGCTTGGACACATCTGCTCCCAAGCTGATAACACGGCCCGGAAACCCATCATCAAGCCATTTCGCTTTGCACTTCAAGTCTTGGACCTATTTCCCGAGCTGACACATAAGTGGCATAGACTGTCTTTTCAATTGCCAAAGCTCTCTGAATTTAAAAATAAACCTTAACTTTGCAAGGTCCAGACTCTAATGCACTTTTGGTTGTTTTTAAAAAGTGTTCAGACTAGCTGGTACACAAATTAAATTTGATATTTTCAAAATAGGTTTCTATACCAACATCTGTAATGTGTGTGCATGTGTGTGTGCATGTGTGCCATTTTTTCAATGCTCTCTGTATACCTGGCATATAAATTATGCCATAGGATTATCCTAAAGAGTGAATGAGGATTAAAGTATTATTATCTCCAAAGTGAGAGATTAAGTGGTTAAGTATGTAAACCGGAGTCTGTCTGAGTTAAGCACTTGTGTCATTTCTACTCAACCACAAAGATTTACAAGGTTTTGCCTTGAGAAAGGAGAAGAGTGATATTTCAAGAGGCACACAGAGTCCTAGAAAAACAGCTTAAAAGTTCTCTTGTAGCCCATTTATTCCTTTTCCAGGCATTAAGTGAACTCTATTATTGACGGGGCAATGACTGGACACTGGGAGGGTGACCTGAGATGCCTTGCTCTGTCAATCATGAGCCACTAGGGTCAACAAGGGCTGTAACAGAGGGAGGCACAGGGTTTTGGCATTGCAGAGAAAGACACCCACCTGAGGCTGGAGTGGAGCCTGGAGAGGAGGGATCAGAAGGTGTTTCAGGAAAAGAATGCTTTCATCATTCAGCTCACACCCAGCTCTGGCCCTGTGGTCAAACCTTATAGGTGTTTCAAGATTCCTCAGACATCATGGGCAGAGCAAATGGTATGGGCAGGTACAGGGAGACATGACACTTACCCAGCATCAGCTGGCTTCGCTTGACCTCTATGTCCAGCTGACTGGCATGAACCTGCTTTTCATACTTTGTAGAAATTTAAAGTGCTATCTAAGAATTATTATGTGAATCCCACACAAAAGTGTCTTCTCACAGCCATCTCTGGTTCAGAATGGAGGACAAGAATGGAGAAGTGGGATGGGGCTGGTGCAGCTCAGCAGTGCAGTACAAACTTAGCATATGGGAGGCTTGGGTTTGAGCCCTGAAAAAATGAAGGAAGAAGGAGGAGGAGGAAGAGGAGGAAGAGGTGGAAAGTCTGATTCCTCTCAATACTTTGCTGAGCCATATTGACATCAGTGGGAAAAAGAAAATGAGGCACATTAACACTGTCTTTATTTTTAAATTTGAGCTTTTCATTATGTATTATTTCATTAATTTTAATTTCTAAAAAACACTGCATTCAAATAATATCCATCCTAATTGCTGAGATTTCTGGTGACCCTCGACATTTTGCTGCCAAGGCAAGGGCTCTACCTGGTTCACTTTGATCTCCTTCCAAGTCTCTATGACATTGTGGCTACAAGAGACAACAATCTGAGATGACACGTGCACTTCCCCTTCTGGCAGGGAGACCTTTTGCATATAATAAAGACTCGCTGAGCCTCGGTTTCCTCACCTGTAAGGTGGTGATGAGAACAGCACCACATCATTGAGTCGTGAGATTTAACTGAGTTAATACATAGACTGTGGACAAGAGGACCAAACATCTGGAAGGCACAATGTTAAGTTATTGTGAAAGTACAAAAATAAATCTGAAAAAAATATTCAACTCCCCTAGCAATCAGAGGAATGCAAATCAAAACCTTAAATTTCATCTCAGTCCAGTCAGAATGGCAATCAAGACCAAAGATAATAAAAAAAAATGCTGATGAGGATGTGGGGGAAAGGTACACTCAAACATTGTTGGTTGGGCACTGGAGCAGTGGCTTGGTGGTTACAGCACTTGCCTGGCATGCATGAGTACACAGGTTCAAACCCCAGCACCTACGTGCACAGCTAAGTTTCAGAGCAGCGAAAGCCATGTGAAAAACTCAATAAAAATAAAATTGATTCTCTCTCTCTCACTGTACTTC
>PVKS010021640.1:0-34866 GCA_004027875.1 Aplodontia rufa | reverse complement strand
AGGTAACTTTCCTTTCTTTGTAGATTTTTTATTTGTTTTTAGTGTGATTGTTTTTTTTTTAATTTTTGAACAACCTTACAAGTTTTTAACAAAATAATATGAAATGTGTATATATTCTGGATATTGCAATTACCCCCAGGAGTGCCCCCCCAATTACCCTCCCTTATCCATTTTTAAGAGAGAACTTAAAGTTAGAGGAGGAACTTGCATTTTGACTAGGGATGTGTGTGTATGTGTGTTCCCACATGTTTGTGTCTGTGCATACATAGTCATGTATGTACATTCACTACATAGCTAAATCCATCTTCAAAGAGCTATCTATACCTGTTTCTTTATGTGTATATCTGCCTGATTTTCTTAACTTTTCAGCCTTTCATATATTAAAAAAATAGAAAGGATTCTTCAGTAAAAGTTAAATAAATTGTCTTTTCTCCATCAGAAGAAATACTATGCAGACTTTAAAAAATTATAAATTTTTATGTGCTCAAATTGTTTTCTAATGGAGCAAGTCAAAGGAAACTACACACACACACACACACACACACATACATACATGCATATATATATTATAGATGATAGGACATTATATTATTACAGGATTATATTTCTGTCTCATTGTACTTATATAATACCATTTATTTGTATAGGGAAAATGTATAAATATATACAAAAGCAAAGGTATGTATGCACATGTGTATGTATGCATGTGTGCATATGTATGTGTGTGTATATAGTACGCATTTTTGTATGTATATTGGTTACTAAAAGAGAATTGAAGGTCAGATTTATAGGTATACGGGAAAAAAGGAATATGAAAATCTTTTTTCTCTCTGTAAATTTCTTTGTTTTTGGAGTATAGCAGAATTGCCATGCATTAATGTATAAAACAATTTCATACTGCCAACATTTAAGAAAAATTACAAAATATATCCTAATTCAAGGAATTAGCAAGTACTTTTCACTGCTTTCCTATAGTTGTTTTAAGATTTTAAAAAATTTATTGATGAGCTGACATGTGTTCTCTTTAGGATCTTCTTTGCAAGGAGGATTATATGAACACTGTGGTTACTCATCTAAATGATGAAAGAAGATTTCTATGAAGTTCTTGTTAGAATTAATCTCTGACGTCTTGTCAGGTCCTGATGATCTATGTGACTCTCGGGTCTCTGCAACCACCTCATCATTAATAATCGTAGCCAGTAGAAGAGAGGCAGGCTTAGCTGTCTTCATTTTAATTTTACTTTTGAACTTTTATCATTGTCTCTCATCATGTCAAGCAGGTGGAATGAGAAACAGCTCCCATCTGTGACATTCAGTGGCTTGTGAAATTCTAAGGCTGCTTTAAGAATGATGCTGCTGGCCTACAACCCATGTGTTATTGTATGGTTCACAAAAACACTGGCTTATCATTTTTCATCCCCATACAAGATTTAATCACAATGCTGCTGTGCCATATGGAGAATATAATTAAGTACATTTCCATGTTAATTCCAATTTGAAATAATGAATATTATAAATTATATTTCCTTCTAATCTATATGTGTGTCCCCAATATGAGTAAAGCTGAATAAAATTGGAGTTTAATAATGCTAGCAAACTCATTACTTTAGTAAGGTCTCAAGTGGGACTATTTGAACAAGGTTGTCATGTTTTGCTTTAGAGAAACTAACAACAAACAGTGAATTGATTGATCAGTTCTGGTTCCTGACATTTTGATCCATGAAGTGTGCACAGGATGCTTATTCTGTGACTCTCCTGGGGACTAAAGTACAATACTCATCAATGCATCATTCTTGGAAGAGAAAATGGAGCAGTACAGGAAACAGAAAAAATTCAGTTAATTGTGAGCCCTTGGAAAGGATTAAACTCTAAATGCTTGGCAGGGAATTAATAAAAAGGAAAACAACCATGCATCTTTGTCTTTGAATAACCATATTCTGCTCATTTCAATTCAAATAACATCTAATTATGAGTTCCTTTCCCTCCCCCCAGCCGCTTTCCTACAGATACACAGGAACAATAGCAGATGCACCTGAAGATTTCACTAATGCAGTATTCTAGTGTGCTTGACATTGTCTACTAACAAATTGATCTAAGTAGGTCATTTTAGGGCAAATATCACAAGATCCGTTTCCTGCTTCCGAATTTTTAATTCTGTCTTTTATCCATATAGGTCATAAAGTCTATGAAAATCCTTTGGGTCTCACAGAAGGTAAGAAAACTGACATCTTGTGTTTTTCTACTGGTTTTCTTTGATGGCTTTCATGTCTGGGTTCACAAAGTGTTCCTATCCAATCTTTTGCTTTAAGCAAGCATTTTCAAATTTTTCATACAGCCACATTGGTACCATTTTTCAAAGAGTGAAAAAGAATGAATTGAAAATGTTAGTGAGAAAAAAATTGTGAAAATACTTTTTCTTCTAGTAAATTGTGTGCAGTTTAAGACTTCCTAATTTTCATCTTTTTTCTCTTGTAAATGGATCCATCATTTCTTATCATTTCATTTCCATTGTACATTCTTCTGACTATGGCAGTGAAATTAATTTTCATATTAGTGTACTACCATATTAATTTGGTTATATTGTCTTCATATTTAGGAATAGATACCTGGAATTTAATTATTAGATAATTCTAATATTTTATTTATGAAAAGGATAAAATATCTGTTTCTCTGATTGATAAAAGGTATTTATTAATTACAATGAATTTCCCTAATATATTATGCTCTAGTGCTTTAGTGTCTTAAATGTTTGTGTGTGGGCACCCATGTATATGTTGGGTGTGTGAATGTGCATAGTTTATAACGTAGCCATTACTGGGGCATTTTGAATAACGAATACATCAAAATACACTGTGAGAAAAAGCAAATGAAAGGATTAACCGAAATGGAATATATTTATAACAAATAGGGTAAATGTGTCTCAACACTTCTGATAAATTGTAATAGAAACAATATGACCTTGAATTTTTTTCTAATTTTCCCTGAAACAAAGAAAAAAGAAAATGAGGGATTATAATTTTTTATCTGAAAGCATCTGTATACGTCCACAAGGGTGAACTATATCTGAATGAAACAATAAGGGAAAGCAATACACATTCAACAGATTGTGTTGAGTCAGTATTTAACCGTTGTGTGTAACGAAACTGCAATCTTCAAAATCAAAATATATCAAAAAAGTCCAACATTAACTAAAATCATATACTTATTTGAATATTCTAAGTGCCTTTGTGGGAAATGAAGGATTTTGGTAATTTCGATCAGACCTATAGTATAACAACATTAAGAATAAAAATATAAAAGAAGATGAAGCTACTTAAAACTTATAAAATTTGATAAAAGATATTTCAATTACTGAGAACTCAACCTATGATATCACAGTAAAGCTACAGTAATATGAGGACAAGTTTTAAGCATTTGGAGACTACTGAGAATAGTCCCAAAGTCATTCTTTAATATCTACAAACATAAGAAATATTTATTTTTACAATCTTGATTTTACAAAAAGAGTACCATTAAAAATGTGTTATGCCACTAAGCTTTTGTAATCAAGCAGAAATAGGTGGAGCTGGGAGAGAATTATCAGGGCAGAAACAGGGGTTCCAGACAGGGTAAAGTTCATTGAAAGAACTGTCTTCAGGGCAAAGCCTGGTGGGGATGAGTGAAAAGAAACATTTGAAGAAAGAAAATAAAACAAGAAAGAAGACTGCAATGGCAAACATAATGGATAATTCCATAAGAGAAATAGAATATGGAAAGGAAAAGCAAAAAAATTAATGAAGATATTATTAAAATTGAAGTACTTCTGAACGTCTAAGAGAATAAATACAAATGACTTTGTATTCTTGCTAACTTTTAAAAGCTCGTTATTTTTAAAAATTCTGATACTATGCTGTTTGGATTTGCATAAAATCAAAAGATCAATCTGCTTATCAATTTGTGGAGAAATGTCTTTACACTATTCAACACATGATATTTGCATATCCATTCAGTTTTATGTTTAATTTAATTTCATATATTGTATTCTTAGTGCTAATTTTTTCTTTTGATTCTTTGAAACGCTTCCATTTCTCTGCTAAGGCTTCATCTTCTACTGAAAATTTAATTCCTTCAGTCTCACAATCTCATGTGATAATTAAAAACATGCTTCGCTTTATTCCTTCCAAATGTGTATGTGGGCATCTAACACAGGCTTTAGAATTCTTACCAATTTGATGCAGTATCTTGCTCATCATAGGATCAGATTTGTTTCATTTTTTTCCTGTAAGACTTTTCATTCTCTGATCTTCATATGTTGTATAATGTCATGGACATTCCATGGGCTATATTTGGAAAAGCAGAAGCTTATTTTGTTGATCTATCAAGGGCTGATTAGTTATTTATTTGTTTTGCTTTAGGTATTTCTCATTGGGAATATGTACTCAAATTACTTTCACTAGATGCTCTCTGTGTGGTTGTGCCGTGATAGGATGTATTTTCAAGTTGGAATATTACCATTAAATTCACTTCTTTAAGTGGAATCAGAAGAGGTTTGACAGAATGAAAAGAAAAGTTGAATGTAGAACTATATAAAGTTCTGAAGGTGAACATGAGAGAGACCATGACTCAAAAAACAATATACCAAATGCCTATGAATCTGTTAGATTATATCAAATGGTTAAACACAGGCAATTTTATATCAGAAAGAAAGTAGGAAGAAAATTGAGCGGCAAAAAAAGAAGAAATGATCTAAAAATCCCAAGTTTTATGAAAGATATGAGTTTGTAGGAAAGAGATGCTAAATAAAATCTAAGTAGAATGAACATAAATAAGCCCACACCAAGCTACATCTTTATCAAACTTGTGAAAACAAAAATAAACAGTAAGCTTTAATATCCACAGAAAAAATAGAAATAACTTATAAGAAAGCAAATTAATTAATGCTGAATTCTCACCTCAAATCTTGTAGACTAATAATGAAGTCTGAGAGCAGAACATTTTTAAGTAAATAAAGAAAAAAATTCTCATAATTTCATACTCAGGAAAAATATTATTCTAGAATAAAGATTGTATCAAAGTTAGTTAATTTATAAAGCTGTGAAAGCATCCCAAAAGAACAATTTTTGAACAATTCACAATTGTTCAAAAATCATTGGGTATACAAGGAAATAGGAATATACAATCCAAACAGCAAGGGAAAAATACATACCTATCAAGGTTAATAAAGTTTAGAGTTAGCAAACGAAGATACTTAAGCAGGCATTATAACTATATTCCATATGCTAAAAAATAGTCCTGCCATGTATAAACATGGCACAAATCATATTTATAGAGATGAAAACTATATATACAAGATGAAAAATAAAATAGGTGGGATCAAAAGCACATTAAAAGTGAGAAAAAAATGTGTTTGGAGAAATGGAAAACATAGTAAAAGAAACCTTTCAAAATGGCATATATAGAGTAAAATTACTTCAAAACAGCATATTGGATGTGGGGGCCAATTTCAAGTACTATACATGCAATTGGATTTAAAAAACTGATGAACAGAATCAGAAGATACACTCTTAAGTAAATAATGGCCAAATTTTCAGAAGTTGATGACCTTAATGAAACTCATGCTCATGAAATATGAAGGGAATTAGCTCAAGTAATATAGTAAAGTGATTAAAAATCAATAATTTAAAAATTTTAATAGAAGCCAAAAAAGACAAACGTTTTTTAAAACTAAAGTCCCACAGAGAAAGATAATGATGACAAAAATCAGAAGATTTCTTGTTTAAGAAAAACTGGAGAAAAAGAGAATATCTTTAATTATGGAAAGAACATAATCTATGCCTAGAATTTTATATCCAGCAAATAGGAAGTTTCTATGTCATCTGATAGATGGGCTCAATAATTTTTCTAGGTGTGGAATATATTGTTTCCAGAACCAAATGTGCCTACCAGATGCTGTTTAATTTTCAGTTGAAGAGATGCAGATCTAGTGAATGTATAGTTTAATAAAAAATAAATTTAATTACATATGCTCTTGTTTAATTAACAATCGACATACATTCTTTATGGAATGGTGATATTTCTTTTCTTTTTTTAAAGAGAGAATGACAGTGAGAGAGAGAGAGACAGAGACAGAGAGACAGAGAGAATCAATTTTTTTGAGTTTTTCACATGACTTTCGTTGCTCTGGCACTTAGTTGTGTACGTGGGTGCTAGGTACATGTTTGAACACATGTACTTGCAAATGCCAGGCAAGCACTGTAAAGTGTCAAGCTACTACTCCAGCTCCATGATATTTCTTTTATTTGTTACATTATATATTTTGAGATGTCTTCCAAAACATATGTAGCTCCAAATCAGGTCTGTCATATGAGACTCTCTGTATAGACATAACATTAAATACAGACATGGAATGAATGTATGTGTGAATGAGTGAATTTGTGAGAAAGAAAATGCAACTAATCCCAAGTAAGTAGAATAATTTAAAAACATTTAAAAAGACTATACCAATATCCTATGTCGAAGGTTATAATCAGTGATCCAGTGACAGGATAAAAATGTTTAAAAACATTTTGAAAGAATTATGAAGTTTTATTTAAAATGAATTTTGTTATGGACCATGGAAAGTCTGTGTATCAAAAATATCTAGATCTGTCAGGTGTGGTGATGGACATCTGTAATCCCTGAGGCTCAGGTGGCTGAGGCAGGAGGATTGTAAGTTTGAAGCCAGCCTCAGCTACTTAGGAAGGCCCTAAGCAACTTAGTGAGACCCTGTCTCAAAATAAAAGAAAATTAAATTTAAAAAGGGCTGGGGATGTGGCTCAGTGGTTAAGTACCACTGTCTTCAATCCCTGCTGCACACACAAAAAAAAAAAAAGCTAAATCTTTACAGTCCAATTTTTTGGCAACAATTTAAGGATATTACTTACAAATATTTGAACCAGAATTTTAGACAACATTGTGGATGGATTAGCAGAAATTATAGTAGGAAATCATGTAAATCTGAAGATGTACATTAATGAGTAGTTTTCTAACATATTGGTTCTGCTTGTACTTTGAACATAAAACTTTTATGCCTAGAATATTTTTATTATTTTTAATGTTTATTATTAACAGTTTTATTGATTAAATTTTTTTTAAATGATGTCAAAAAACATAAATATTGTAAGAATTAATTGGGCACATTATGTTTTGATGTTTGTATACATTGCCTAATGTTCAAATCAGGTAAAACATATGTGTCTCCTTTATATTTATAATATGTTTTTTACTTTTTATTTGTTTTTATTATTCACTCAATATATTGGAGGGAATCGTCATTTCACATTCATGAATGTGTGGATATTGACAAAGTAAGTTAAGGCTGATTATAGTCCATGGTCTCCCCTTTTTTGACCACTCCCTATTCCCATGTTTCCCCTACTTTAACCCCCCATATTATTTAGGCTTCTCATGGGAATCAAGGGTTCCCAGCTTCATTGATAACCTCCATAATCCTTCCCTCACCTCCCTGCCCCTCTCCCTTCTTCTCCCAGCTTCATAGTTATGGTACCCCCTGCTTATATAAAAATTAACCTATGTTGAGATTATTATTGAGCTTAGCTAACTTTCAATCTGTCTTAGATTGTATTCTAACTTCCGCATATGAGAGAAAACATTTGTCCATTCTGTCACTGAGTTTGTGGTATTTCACTCAGCATAATTGTTTCCATCTTCATCCATTTGGCTGCAAATGCCATGATCTAGTTTTCTCTAATATCAGACTAGAACTCCATTGTATATATGTACCAGTTTTTTAATCTATTCACCCAGTGAGTGGCATCTGGACTGGTTCCAAAGTTTAACTATAGCAAATTGAGCCACTATAAACAATGATGTAGCTGTGTCTCTGTAGTATGCTGATTTTAGCCGATTTTAATTCTTTTGGGAAAATACACAGGAGTGGGATAACTGGGATTTAAGGTGGTTCCAACCCTAGTTTTTTGAAGAGTCTCCACACTGCTTTCCAGAGTGGTGTACAAGCTTGCAGTCCCACCAGCAGATTGACTTGCTTCCCACAACCTCTCGAGCATCTGTTATTGTTCATATTCTTCATTTTTGCCACTATGATTGCAGTGAGGTGGAATCTCAGTGAAGTTTTGATTTGCATTTCTCTGATTGCTAGTGATGTAAAACATTTTCTCTTATATTTATGGGCTTTTTGGACTTCCTCCATTGAGAAGTTTCTATTTAGTTCCCTAGCCCATTTAATGACTGGATTATTTGTATTTTTGGTGTTCAGATTTTTTAGTTTTTTGTATGTTCTAGATAATAGCCCTCTGTTGGAGATGTACCAGACAAAGATTTTCTTCCATTCTGTAGATTTTCTCTTGACACTCTTGACTAATCTTTAGCTGTTCAGTAGCTTTTTCATTCAATGGTATCCCACTCATTTATTCTTGGCTTTAAATCTTGCACTATGGGAGTCTTGTTAAGAAAGGTGGTGCAAACACTGATGTCACGGAGTGTTGATCCTGCCTTTTCTTCTAGAAATGGTATAGTTGCTGGTTTAATTTCCAAATCTTTGATCCATTTTGATTTGATTCTTGCATAAGGTGAGAGATAATGTTCTAATTTCTGTTGTTTGCAAATGGCTATCCATTTCGTCCAGTACCGTTTGTTGAACAGGTTGTCTTTTTGCTATATTTTATTTGCTATATTATATTGTCCATGCTATATTTTTCTACCCTTTGCCATTTTCATTTTTGATTTTGTTGATTTGCTTCCCTTCATTCTTCCTTTTGGTGAGTTGGGCTAGGGTTCTGTTGATCTTATTTATTTTTTCAAAGAACCACCTCTGTTTTGTTGATATTCTGAATTTTGAATTTTTTTTTGTTCTCAATTTCATTGATTTCAGCTCTGATCTTAGTTCCTGTCTTCTATTGGGTTTGGGTTTTTGTTCTCAATTTCATTGATTTCAGCTCTGATCTTAGTTTCTGTCTTCTATTGGGTTTGGGTTTGGGGTTGGATTATTCCTCTTTATGTAGGGATTTGTGTTGTAGCATGTCTATTTATTTGGCTTTTTCCTAACTTTTAAAGAAGGCACTCGGTGCTATAAATTTATTTCTTAATAATGCTTTAATACTATCACAGAGATTTCCATATGCTATTTCATCATTCTCATTCAATTACAAGTATTTCTTGATTTCTATTCTCATTTTATCTTTTATCCATTCTTCATTTAAGAGGGTATTATTCAATTCCAAGTATTTGTGTACTTTCCGTTGATTTTCTTGCTGTTAATTGCTAAGATCATACCATTGTGGTCTGACAGGAAACATCGGATTATGTCACTTTTTTATATTTGATAAAAATAGCTTTATGTACTAGGGTATGGTCTATTTTGGAGAAGGACCCATGAGTTGCTGGGAAGAAGGTAAACTCAGACAATTTGGGTGGAATATTCAGTAAATGTCTATTAACTCCAGTTGTTTGGTAGAGTTGTTCAGATTAGAAATATCTTTTTTGATATTTTGCTTTGATGATTTGTCTATTGTTGGTCATGGTGTATTAAAGTCCCCCAGTGTTGTTGTTTTGAGATTCATAAGAGGTTTAATGCCCTTGAGTACTTTTTCCATATACTTGGGATGGTTGTAATTGGGGGGCACAAATGTTAACTATCATTATGTCTTCTTGATGTATGTTTCTTTTACTATGATGTAGTGACTTTCTTTGTCAGTTCTGACTAATTTTTAGTCAAAATTAATTTGTTGGATATATGGATTGTAACACAGGTGTCCTTTCTTGGTCCCCAAGCTTGGTAGGCTTTTTGAGAACCTTTCACTTTCAATCTGTGTCTATTTTTGGCTGTGAGGTGTGTCTCCTGTAGGCAGGATATTGCTAAATTTTGTTTTTAGAATCAGTCAGCCAATCTGTGTCTTTTGATCTGGGCATTGAGTCCATTCATATTCAGCATTAGAATACATACATGATTCTGGGACCCTGGCAATGTGATCATTGTTTTGTTTTGCACCATCTTGGATATCTTTTTGTGAGTTATGTTGTTATTGATTTTCTTCTGTTTATGGGCTTTGGAAGTTGTTTGGTTGTACCTCTGTATGAAATATGCCTTTGAGTATTCTCTATAGTGCCGGTTTTGGGTTCATGTACCTTGATAACTTGAACTTATCATGGAAGTATTTAGTTTCCCCATCACATTTAAAGCTGAGTTTTCCAGGGTATCATATCTTTGGCTGAACATTTTTTTCTTTCAATATTTGAAAAATATCATTTCATTCTCTCCTGGCCTTTTTTGTCTGATCTGAAAAACAGCAGTCCTATTGGTCTGCCTCTCAACGTGATTTGGTATTTTTCCCTTGGTGCTTTTTAGAATTCTTTCCTTGATTTCTCTGTTATTTGTTTTATATGTGATATGTCTTGGTGAGTTTCTTATTTGGTTATGTCTGTTTGGTGTCCTATATGCATCTTGAATTGAATTTTTGGATCAATTCTGATATGGGGGAAATTTTCTTTGGTGATCTCATTAAGAAGATTCTTTTTTTTAAATTTTATTCAACAAACATGGTCTTACAACTTGGAGGGGTTCATTGTGAAACAGTAAGAACAAAAGTGTAATGAAAGAACAAGCCAATATTGATGCCAGACCATGGTTTTCCCCCTTTGTGTTTCTCATGATGAGAAGATTCTTAATGTCCCTAGTCTCTGTTTTCTTCAATCCCAACTACTCCCAGGTTATTTCTTCTCATCTCATACCATACTTCTTGGAAGTTATGCTCATGCTCAATAAGCTTCTTTTCTGGTCTATCCTTCTTGCACTCAATGTTGCTCAGCCTGTCTTCATTGTCTGATGTTAATTCTTCGAGAGCTGAGGTTCTATTTTCTACTGAGTGTACTCTAATTTTAGTATCTTCCAATGAGCTTTTAATTTGGTTGACCGTGTTTTTCAATTCTAAGAGCTCTGCTACATCTTTTTAAAAAATATCTTGCTCTTTATCAAAGTGATCTCTCAGCTCCTGAAATTGATCTCTTATTTCCTTTCTTAAGTGTTCTTTAAATTCTTTGATTGATTGACTAATCAGATTTTTGATAGTTTTTTCTAGGTTTTCATCTAGTACCCCTACCATGAATTCCTTGGATGGAGAGCTGTGGGTTTGAGGTGGGGGATTGTTTCCCTTTTTCTTCATTTTCAGTTTTAGGGAGTGGAGCTTGAGGTCCATCCCTGAATAATTTTCTTGAGAGCCTTGTTGAGGGGTGTGGTGCTTTTTGCCTCTTTGCTTAGTTGGGCTGGGTTACAATTTGGATAGTACAGTTCAATGGCTGGCTCCCCAATCTATGAATTATTGTGGACCTTTGTGATATTCAATACCTCAGGAGTCAGGGGGTAGAAGTCAATATGTGAAGTCAATGCATACAACAGACAGTGTTGATCTGGTTACTCTGTGCCAACTCTAGCTGTTACAGTGTTGAATAGCACCTATATGAGCAAACAGATTATCAATTTTCTTCCATAAGAGTCCTCAGACGATACTTGATTTGCAAGCAAACACCTGTTTTTAAGTATGGCATTCACTTCAGTTTACCAGAACCTCTGTAGGTGAAGACAAAAAGTCTAGAGAGCAAAGGGAAGGTGATAGGAAGTTAGTGTGGAACTTGTGAATTTGGAGAGAGAGCAAGAGAGTGGAGATGATGCATGCTATTCTGATAAAATAAAGAAAAGAAAGAGATAGGAAGAGATTAGGGTAATGACTTTGAGGGAGTATGAGAGAGCAGAATACAGTTTAGGTGTTGACAGAGGAAAGGGAAGAAGTGGTTAGCAGAGACTTGGGGTCTCTTCAGCACAAATAGACTATGCACTAGTTTACAAGGTCACAGACAGCTACAGATCAAACCATAGCAATGCAAACACAGCCCAAACAGACAAAATAAAAAACAAAAACAAAAACAAAAAAATCAAAATACAAAATACAAATACATAGGAACATGAATTCCAAGAAGAAGAAAAAAGAGTTGGGAAGGTTATTGTTAGGCTGGCTGGGGGCAGGGCTTCAGCCAGGCCACATGGCCAAACAGTCATGGTGGCTGGCTGGGGGTGTGGCTTCAGCTAGCCCACGCGATCTTGGCAGCTGGCTAAGGGGCAGGGCACAGGGCAGCTTATCTGTGAAAAGAACAGCCAATCAAGATGCTGGCAGACAAGCTCCAATGGATTGATGGATCCACCAGCCAATCTCTGAAAGGCCAACCCTATCAACTCCTCCCATTTCCCTAACCATAAAAACCAGCTGTCCAGCAAAGGTCCAGTGCCATTTTCTCCTGCACGCCACTTCGCTTGTCTGTTTGTCATTTCCCCTGCTTGCTCTGGCGGCATAGGTAAATTTAGCCCAGGCTCCAATCCCCATAAAGGGTTTTGCTCAGCCGTTCTTAAGTCTGGCTACCTTTTTGAGCACTCGCGCCCTGGATTTTTACTTGTGGTTTCTGATATTTACAGTTATATATTATTATTGCTGAGGTCAAAATATACAGCGGGCATATATGTTCATATCTGACATCCAGGTGGAGGCACTGCCTGAGTGAGGTTGTTGGAGGTACTGTATTTTGGTGTTCTCAGCTGGTAGTCAGATTCCCAGGAGTCCTCCCAATATACTTCTCTTGTGTAAGGGGTTCAGACATTCCTCATCCCTACTTCCTGTAAAAACAGCCTTTTGGGATACCCAAGTTGAGCCCCTGGGCACTTAAGTGTCTGCCTGTCCAAACTCTTGCCCCACTTCAGCTGGGGTCCCAGCAGCTGCTGGCAGTCTTGTGGATCCTAGAGCAACTGCAATGGTCTCTTGCTGATCCAAGGGGAATGGCCAGCCTGTGCTGAGTTCTCCTGGGACAGCGTTTGCCCCACTCTTGAGTGACCTCAGGCCCCCACTTGCCCCCAAGAGATGATGCCTGAGGCAATCTCAGTCCCAGCAAGGGGTGAGGTGGTAAGAAGGAGACACCAGCCCAGCCAGACCCTTGCCTGTGGAGATCTCAAATACAACCACAAGTGGCATGGAAGCCAAGTCCCACTTGGAGCACGCAGGACCTGTGGGACCACCTTTGTTCCCAGGACTCAGGGCCTGAAAGCAGAGGAAAGCACTGGTCCCAGGATGCCCCTTCTGTTCATTGGTCACTGAGGCAAATGATAATCTCTGCCCAGCCTGAGAGGTCCAGGTGGTATCTGTGCTCCACAGTCCCAGGACTGCATGCTGACTCTGCCCAATACATGTAGGTCCTGTGGAGCTGCTTGTAATGCAAAATCCTGATTGTCAGGAGTAGGAGCAGGGAGGAGCCTCTATTCAATAGTCACAGGACCAGTAAGGAGTGTCCACCAGGATCACAGAAACACAAGGGCAGACAGTCAGATCACTGGCTCTTTCTTGGTGCTATTAGCTGCCTGATGGTGTAGCTACTGTAGTACATTTATTGTTAAACATAATGATTCATTTCTTTGGTACAAAAGGAGAGTCATTAAAATAACTATTTGAACATTAAAAATAAGAAAATTCATGTACCTCTCACTGAAATGCCTTTCATTTTTCATCATAGGTAAAAGTTGCACTTTGTCAACATGAAAAATTCAAGACTCTATATTAAATGTTTTTAATACTAAATGAGGTTAAATTTGAGATATAGACCAGCAATGCTATATTTTTATATATTTTATGTACGTAAGATTTAGTGGTCATTGACTTCCATTTAATGAGTGAAGGCTGGTCAGTTTACTAGCTAAATTAAATATCCATTAAACTTTGTATTGATAGAACAAAATTCAGAGTACTTTCTCCAACATACAGTTGTATTCATAACATCCCCTTATTGATATCATGTTACAAATATATGTTAGCCATTAGCAAGCACTAATAAGATGCTTTAATCATGTTAATTAGCTACTGCCAAAAATTAAAATCCTTTGGAAATAAAATTGTTAAGCACCTAATTTTTGCCTCATATAATACTGGTAATTAATGATTCAAGGAAATCTTATACTTAGTGCCCTGTAAATTCATGTATTCCAGTAATTTCTTTTTAGATTCCAATTTGTAGTTCCTCCTCTACCTCAAACCTTGTTAACTTTGGACTGGAGCAGTGGCTCAGCAGTTAAGACAATTGCCTGGCATATGTGAGCATGTGGGTTCAAACCCCAGCACCACATACAGAATGAGGTGTCAGAGCAATGAAAGCCACAAGAAAAACCTTGTTAACTTTAATCATGCTTCTGAAAACTTTGGTCTTCTCTATTTAAAAAGGATTTATCTTAACTCCCATTTTCTCTATTATTACTTTGCTGAATTCTGCCTTGAATAATCATTATTTTCTCAACTGTTATTTTTATTTTTTTAAGAGAAAGAGAGAGGGGTGGGGATAGAGAGGAGTAAGAGAGAGAAAGGTAAAAGTTTTTAAATTGCTTTAAAAAGTTTTTAAATCTGGGTTTTTGTTGTTGTTGTTGTTCTTGTGATTTTCTCCATTTAGTTGTGTATGTGGTGCTGGGGATTGAACCCGTATCCCGACACACACCAGTCAAGCACTGTACTGCTGAGCCACCTCTCCAGTATGTAGTAAGTTGTTAGGCAGCAAGTACAGATAGATTAAAATTATTATTTATACTACTCAGAAATGAGAAATGTGATAGATATCACATCAACAAAGTGACCAAAATTAACTTTAACCATAACATGACAGCATGCATCCCTTGATATGGTAGGATGAAACGCATGTTTCTTCTCTATGGTATTCTCCCTCCAATTCTCTAACTTTAGTCCATTCACAATCAGACAGGCCATGAATGATGAGAATTCTACAACATACCCCTCAAAAGTGTTATAGTCATGAAAGACAAGGAACTTCCACACCATCACAGATTGGAGGAGACCAAGGACACAGGATGACAAAAACCAATGTGATATACTGTATTGCATTTTAGAACACAAAAACAAAGACACTAGTTTAAAAACTGATAATATCTGTATAAAACCAGATTATTTAGCTAATAGTACCAGTGCAAATTTCAATAAGTGTACTGTCGTCATGTAAGATAATGAAATCAGAAGTTACATAAATGTTATATAGGGACTCTCTGTACTATTTTTGCTACTGTTCTGTAAATTTAAAATTATTTATTTCTATCTTAAATAATATGGTTTTAAATAGAATAGAGAAAGTATTATTTATCAAATTTGTCCAGCCAACAACAAAGATTTCACAGTTTACTGTAAATGCTACTAATATTGAATTAGAGAACACAAAATGAACATTATTTGAAATATCAATCCAATCTTTTTTTAAAAAGAAAGAATCAACTTTATTCATTTTTTAATCTGGTCTTTGTTTCTCCAATACTTAATTGTGTATGTGGTGCTGGGTTTTGAACCCTAGTCCTCACACATGCCAGGCAAGCACTTGAACAGCTGAGTCATGGCTCCAGCCCTCCAATCCAATCTTTTTGATTAGTGGAAATTTATAAAATTTCATAAAGAGATCTAGATTATTATAAAACTTATTCTTTTGTTTTTTAAGAGGGAGAGAAAGAGAAAGAGAGAGAGAATCAACTTTATTTTTAGTTTTTCATCTGTTTTTTGTTCCTCTGACATTTAGTTGTGTGTGTGGTGCTGGGGCTGAAACTGGGTCTTTGCACATTCTAGGCAAACTTGATACCACTGAGCCACTACTCCACCCCATAAAGTTTATTAATCAAATTGATTTCATATATAGTGTGTAATGATTTTTCCTGAGAGAAAAATTTTCTAAAATTTTAATTTTCCTTTTAAAAATTATTTTGCAGCGCTGAGGATTGAACCCAGGACCTCATACATGCTAGCAAATGATCACTGACCTACCTCCTCAAACCTAATTTTTTTTTCTTTTTTAAGGAGAGAATCAATTTTATTTAGTTTTTCATTCGGCTTTTGTTGCTTCAACACTTCTTTGTGTATGTAGTGCTGGGGTTTGAACCTGTGTCCTTGCGCATGCAAGGAAAACACTGTAACTGCCGAACCACTGCTCCAGCCCCTCAAACCTAACTTTTGAATGTTCTTTTATGTTTAATGTCAAAAAGAAGGAACAAATAGTCACTCCATTAAGAATTATCCAAGAACTCAAAAAAATAATTTTAAAACTGAAGTTGATCACCAGAAATATAAAAATATTTAGCAAAATATTTATTCATATGGTTAATCATTCTTTCTTTCATTCAGCATCAGTAAGTGCCTACTTTGTGTCTATTACTAGTCTATATTTTGGAGACCAGAGCCATAAGAGAACATGAGAAATAAGATGTTTGCTGTCACTAAAGTATATTCTAGTAAAGAGTAAGGAGGAGAGAGAGGAGATATAACACAAGGAAACAAGAAAAAAGAACATTTCTATAAATATAACGGCTTCAAAGAAAGAACTAAGTATATTTCTATGAACATTAGTAGAATGTATTTCTATGAACATTAGTTGTAATTGTTCATAAGAGAGGGTTTTGAATAAGTAAGTTTGGTGTATGAAAATTTTAATAAAGTATTCAATCAACCAAAGATCTGGATATAAATAATCCGGGGACAGAAAATAGCAAAAAAATTTTTGAGGCATGTAAAAATTTGGCTGGTATAACGCTCAAGACCCTAGCATGAATGAAAAATCCCACTACAATGGCTTCAGTGAAGGCAGTTTAATGAAGAAACTACTATAATGTAGTTTATATTTTTATTTTATTTACTTTATTATTGTTTAATTGACCTAGTCTTACATATTGGAGGGAATCGTTGTTATATATTCATGAATACAAGGATATTGAAATAATAAGCTAAAGCCTATCCTAGTCCAGGATCTCTCTCATTCACCCATTCTCCAATCTCATAGTCTCCTCTGTCATACCTCCATGCTATAATTGGAAAAAAGCAATATACATGTATATTAATTTTTGAAATTTCTGAGCTTCTCTGCCTGCCTGTGTGTAGTTGGGCTTCACACGGGAGTCGAGTGTTCCCAGTTCTATTGATAATCCCTCTTATCCCTTCCTTCCTTCTCTCCCAACCTTCATAGTTATAGTTCACTCAGCTTACGTGAACCTTCAATGATGTTGAGTTTATTACTTAAAGTTCGCTAAATTTCATCCTGTCTTAGGTGTTATTGTAAGTTCCACATATGAGAGAAAACATTCAGCCCTTATGTCTCTATGTTTGGGATATTTCACTCAGTACGTCTTTTTCTATTTACATCCATTTGGCTGCAAATGCCATGATAGCATTTTCTGTAATAGCAGAGTAGAACTCCATTTTGTGTGTGTGTATATATATACACACCACAGTTTTTGAATCCACTCATCCAGCAAGGGGCATCAGAGTTGGTTTCTTTGTTTAGCTATCGCAAATTGAGCTGCTATAAACATTAATATAGCTGTGTCTCTTCAGTATGCTGATTCTAGCTCTTTTGGGAAAATACCCAGGAATGGGATAGCTGGTGTTAAGTTGTTCCCATCCCTAATTTTGTTTTTTTTTTTTTTTTTTAAGAGAGAGGTACAGTGAGAGAGAGAGAGAGAGAATCAATTTTATTTAGTTTTTCATGTGGCCTTCATTGCTCCGAAGCTTCGTTGTGTACCTAGTGTTGGGATTCGAACTCGCACATGCCAGGCAAGCAAGGAAACAGCTGAGCCATCACTTCTGTCCCCATCCATTGTTTTTTGAGAAGTCTCCATGCAACTTTCCAGAGTGGCTGTACAAGTTTGTGGTCCTACCAACAGTATGTTAGCATTTCTTTCTCCCCGAAACCCCTCCAGCATCTGTTATTGTTAGTATTTTTCATTTTTGCCACTCTGATTGGAGTGAAGGGGAATCTCAGCAAAGTTTTGATTTGAATTTCTCTGATTACTAGTGTTGTAAAACATTTTCTCATGTATTTATGTGTTTTTTTGGACTTCCTCTATTGAGAAGTTTCTATTTAGTTTCCTAGTCCGTTTATTGATTGGATTGTTTGTGTTTTGGGTATTCAGTTTGTTTAATTCTTAATATATTCTGGATATTAGTTTGCTCTTGGAGGCATAGCAGGGAATGATTTTCCCCAAATTTGTAGTTTCCCTCTTCACACTTCTATTTACATAGGGATAAGAGTCAAGCAAGAGTAGGAAGGTAGCTACCTCCATTATGTAAGAAGAATAATGAAAGAAAATACATTTATTGAATCCCCTTGACACACAGAATCTAAAGTCTAAAAGTAGAAAGCCACCTTGAATGATCTGTACTCCAAGGTACTCCATGGCAAAGCAGGGAAAGATAGGGAATATCTTCCCTTTTTTTCCCCCATTATTTTCAGAGCTCTTGCTCCTGTAATGTTTTAAGCTGATATATATGCTTAGAAGTAAAACTGCCTGGTGAACAGTAAAACATAAGGGCAATAAATGGATCAGCAATGGAAAATTGAAAAAAAGAAAGCAGCGAAAATATTTGAAGACAGATCATTCTTAAGTGGCAGAATCCTCTTGATATGAAAGAGAAAGTGTTATCAGACACACTGGGTTTTGGCTCAGAGGTCAGCTTGGGCCAAAGAAGAATTTGGATTTTACAATGAATAGTAGGAAGCTAATGAGAAGAGAACATTTAGATAATCAAAGGAGAAAGGGCTGGAGCAGTGGCTCAGCAGTCACAGCAGTTGCCAGGCATGCACATGGACACAGGGTCAAACCCCAGCACCAAGTACACAATGAAGTGTTGGAGCAATGAAAGCCACAAGAAAAACTAAATAAAATTGATTATCTCTTTCTCTCTCTCTCAAAAAAAAAAAAAAGCAAAGAAAAAGAAATTCAAACAGAGAACTGGACTAATCTGAAGCAGAAAACATATAACATGTAGATTTCCATAAAAAAATTCAAGGTAAATTGGAAACAAGAATAGAAAGGGAATATATGGCTTATCTACATGGCTACGAGTTTTGGACTACCAATGCCTCAACAGTATATGTCTATAGGAAGGAATATCACTTATAAAAATAGAATATAAAATCAGAGAAATGCAAAACAGAAAAGGGTTATAGGTTACCCCTTAAATAATTCATTTTAAGGTGAGATAATTTTACCAGACTATTTTAGTGACTTGACTAACATTTGAAAAGTAGGTTAGAATAAGGTTATTATTAAAGGGAGTTTCTGCATTTTAAGATCAATAATGCAATATTCAAAATTATCACTGTCTCTTCTGCATCCATTTGAATAATGACCTGCTCACAAATATTTATTAATGGAAAAACAGTACTTGAAATATGTTAATCAATTATTATGTCAAATCAGTATTGTAAAATTGGTTATTCCTGATTTTATCTTATATTGATTGTTTATCAATTCATCCATAGTTACACTATTCCAAGAAAATAATTACTTCTTATATTTGAAGTTTATTTTTAAGAAGATAGAGATAGTATCCAAATACCTCACAAAAATTTGGAGTAGAGGGCATAAATTAGTTCTATTTAAATAATATTAAAAAATTGAATGGAAATTTTACCTTTATAAATATTATAATTTCATTCATTGAAATTTGTTTTCCCAAGATTAAAATAAATTTTCATGTATTAGACCAAGTCCACAGAGAAAAATCTGTTCATAAAAAATTGAAAATGGTATTGTTTCATGAACATCAATAAAATTTTATTATAAAATAACTGTTTTCAATCAGTAGGCCAAAAAAAATGCAAAGCTATAATCCTGAACTTCATGGTAAATCATAGAGGGTGAAATCTCCAACTTTGCCCTTTGCAAAATTATTTTCCTGCTGAAGTTCCTTTATATTTCTCCTTAAGTTTTAGAATTAACTTTTCTTAGTAAAAATTCTTTGGATTTAAATTTGAATTTCATTAATCTACACATCATTCAGTAGAATATTGACATTTTAATAATACTGAGTTTTGCAATATTTGAGCACAATATATCTCCTTATATTTCAGATACGTTTAAATTTTTTTATCAATGCTTAGCACTTACATTTTCACTTACTCTGTTGGAGTAATAGCTAAGCATTTCCTGTTTGCTGCTTTTAAATGCACAGTTTACTTCTGCATTTCAAAATTTCATTTTTTTATTTTTAATGTTTTAATTTGTGCATTGTAATTATACTTGTTAGTGTTTCTTTTTGCCATAATTACACATGAATGGGATACAAATTGCTCCAGTACCCATTACTACCTCCTACCTAAAGCTCAAGAAATGAAACCAAGAATCAATAAATGAGATGGTATCAAATTTTAAAGTTTTTACATAGAAAGAGACACAATTAAGATTTAAAGCATTTCCACTAAATTTTGGAACAAGACAAGGTTGCCCACTTTCACTAATTTTTTTCAATTTAGTTTTGAAATCCTAGCCAGAACATTCAGACAACAGAAGGAAACCAAAGAGATATGAATTGGAAAAGAAGAGATCAAACTAATTCTATTTGCTGATGATATGGTCCTATACCTAAAATATCCTCTCCCCCCAAAAAACTCCACTAAAAGACTTCTAGAGCTTGTATAAATGTAGAAAATTTGCAGAATAAAAGACCAACAACCATAAATAAATAGTTTTGCTGTACTCCAACAATGATTCAGCCAAATAATAAATCAGGGAATCTATATCATTCACAATAACCTCAAAAATTAATTAATTAATTAATTAAAATCTTAAGAATTAATCTAATAAATTATAGAATATTGAAAGAAGAAATTTAAGAAGACCTGAGAAGATGGAAAGACATCCCATGTTCTTGGATAGGCAGGATTAATATAGTTAAAATGGCCATTCTACCAAAAGTGCTGCTCAGATTCTATGCAGTCCCTACCAAGGTAACAACTGCATACTTCATAGATATAGAAAAATCAATTCTCAAATTTATTTGGAACAATAAGGAAGCCAGTATAGTGAAAGCAATAGTAAAGGGGAAAAAGAAACACACACATACACACCCAAAACCAAACCTTACTTGAAATTATACTATAGAGCTGCAATAACCAAAACAGTGTGCTATTAATACCAAACAGACATGAAGATCAATGGAATAGAACAGAAGATGTTGGAGACTGAAGCCAACATGACCCTTGGCTGGATGCCAGAGAAAAGTATTAGTAGTAAACAACTCTGCAAGAGGCCCAGCTGGCTTGCAATTTCCTGAGTAATTAGCAAACTGCCTGCCCACATGACTAAGCTATTTGGCTGCTGTATTGTTGCAACTGATTGTTTGTTCTGTGTCCCTATTGAGAGTTTTGTAACAAATTAATACTGGGCTTACAGGGAAATAGGAGAGGTAGGAGGAAGAAGAAAAGCCTTGGCAGTAGAAGCAGGGACTTTAGTGAGAGGAGATGTAAAAGCTTTGCCTCTAGAAAGAGGGATACAATAAAGTGTTTGGAGAACTTAAAACAGAAAGAAAAAAATAAAGAAGCAACTGAAGCACCAGAGCTGTTGTCGTGTCTCTCTGCGGGCAGGGGGCGCGACAAGTGGTGCCGAAACCCGGGACAAGGGAAGAAAAAGGAAAAGAAAAGTTAAGTAGGCAGCCTAAACGTTCGCGATAAAGCGACAATGGAGTACGTGGAAGGCGGCTCCATGTAAAGTGAAAGTGACTGGTAAAGACTGGTCACCAAGATTGAAAGCGGCCGTTCTGTGTTGGCTGCTGAGTTATTTGTCCGGTCCCGGCCGGCAGGAAGCGGACAGGTGGTGGCCTGTCTGGGGACTCCTCCGAGGATAGTGGTAGGTGGCTGGGGCAAGGAAAGTTGTTGGAGATGGATGGGGGCTCTGTTCGATGGAGTGCTGAAGTGAAAGTATAGCATTGGTCTCCCGTGAGGAGAGAGCTGGGGTAGGACGTCCTGTGTTTTGAAGTACTAGCTTAGAGCTGGGGTATCTGTTCTGTGTGCGCACCTGTCCTGTGTGTTTGTGTTCATGTATGTTTTGTGTGTGTTAATTATGGTACCAAATTGGCTAATAGATGAGTGCACATAAATTAGAATTGAAATAAGGAAAAAGAAAAGAAAATGGATCCAAATGACTTTTAAAATTAAAAGGGTCAAGGCATTGTGGAATTAAAAATACATAAGGGAAAATTGTTGGGGGTCTGGTTTTTACCCCATTTCATTAGTTGCCCCAGAGTCATTTTGTTGCTGTTTGTAAAAATTCAGGGTGAGTTAGAATGTGTTTACATAGAAGTTTTTAAGTTGTTTTTCAGAGGCTTAGGGAGAAAAAATAAAAGGAGAAACGGATCTGGGAAGAAAAGCTGCCAGTCCTGCTTCAGCGTAATTAGAGAGACTTGGACATCTTAGCTGCGGTGGCTGTAGTAGTGGCGGCCTCTAACACCTGTGCATTGGACTATTGACCGTGAACCAACAAGTTTATCTACTGCAAGAACAAATGGACATTTTGGTGGACATTGGGTCTATGTGTATTCATAACCTGCCTGGACTGAGTTTTGGCTACCTGAGCAATATGGCTTAGTCCTAGGGAAGAGTGGCCAATGTCATCATCATTATGTGCTTTGTGATTGGTCTTGTGGTAAAAAGGCATGGAAGGGATCAAGCAAGCTTATGCTGCCCTCAGAGTTGATGACAATGAGTCAGCAACGATATGGATGGCTCAGGCTCAAGGGGCTGGTAGTCAATGACGGGTAAGTCCCTTCAACCCCCTTATCAACCTAAGACAGGAAGGGTGCCTTACGCTGCACCTAATTCCAATGACGGGTAAGAAGGGGAGTTGTGAATGGAGACACCTAAGACAGGCACAGTCACCTGTTTATTTTTCTCCTTTCAAATAAATAAAAAAAGGAGGAGATGTTGGAGACTGAAGCCAACATGACCCTTGGCTGGATGCCAGAGAAAAGTATTAGTAGTAAACAAATCTGCAAGAGGCCCAGCTGGCTTTCAACTTCCTGAGTAATTAGCAAACTGCCTGACCACATGACTAAGCTATTTTGGCTGCTCTATTGTTGCAACTGATTGATTATGTTTGTTCTGTGTCTCTATTGAGAGTTTTGTAACAAATGAATACTGGGCATACAGGGAAATAGGAGAGGTAGAGAGAAGAAGAAAAGCCTTGGGAGAAGAAGCAGGGACTTTAGTGAGAGGAGATGTAAAAGCTTTGCCTCTAGAGAGATGGAAAAAATAAAGTGTTGGGAGAACTTCAAATAGAAAGAGAAAAATAAATAAGCACCAGAGCACTTGTTGTGTCTCTCTGCGGGCAGGGGGCGTGACAAGAAGACACAGAGACAAATCCACAAATATTTAACCAGCTGATATTTGACAAAGGGGGCAAAGCTGTATCTTGGAGGAAAAATAGCCTGTTCAATGAATGATGCTAGACAAAGTGGGCAGCCATATGCAGAAATTTGAAATTAGATCTTTATCTGTCACCCTGCACAAAGATCAAATTGTAATAGATCAAGGACTTAGGAATTAAACCAGCTACCACAACTTTTAAAAGAAAAAGTAGGACCAACACTGCCACCATATGGCACCAACTTCCTTAACAAGACTCCCATAGTGCAGAATTAAAATCAAGAATCAATGAGTGGGATACCATTAAACTAAAACGCTTCTTCAGGGCTAAGGAATTAGTCCGGAACATGAAGAGAGAGTCTACAGAATGGGAGAAAATCATGGCCAGCTACTCCTCCAACAGGGGGCTAAAATCCAGAATTTACAAATAACTCAAAAAACTTAACACCAAAAACATACTCAACCCAATCAAAAAATAGGCTAAAGAAGTAAACAGAAACTTCTCAACAGAAGAAATACAAAAGGCCAATAAATATAAAAAGAAATGTTCAACATATCTAGTAATCAGAGAAATGCAAATCCTTTTCTTTCCCTCCTCTCTCACCCTACTTCCCTTACTTTACCCTAATGGTTTCCCATTTATTTTCATGGCCTCTGCCTTTTATTTTTCCTTAACTTCCACATGGTAGAAAATGTGGCATATATTTTTCTGTTTCTTGCTTGTTTCATTTAATATTATGCTCTACAGTTCCATCCATTTTCCCGAAATTAGTGAAAATATACCCTCTTTATTACACAATAAAACTCTATATTATCCAGCCACACCTCTCCTCAGTATTTATCCAGAAGTATTAAAATCAGCATATTTTAGGGATACATACAAATCCACGTTTATTATAGCACAGTTCACAATAGCCAAGTTATGGAATCAGCCTAGATGTCTGTCAACAGATGAACAGATAAAGAAAGTACAGCACATATACACAATGGAGTTGTTTTGTTTTGTTTTTTAGGAAAGAAGGGACAGTGAGAGAGAGAGAAAGAGTGAAGCAATTTTTATTTAGCTTTTCATGAGACTTTCAATGCTCAGACACTTTGTTGTGTACGTGGTGTTGAGGTTTGAACTAGTGTACTTGTGCATGCCAGGCAAGAACCGTAAACCCTGAGTCACCACCGCTACAGTCCCACAGTGGAGTTTTATTCAGCCTTCTACTCTTATTTTATTTTTACTGTCTCTAGGGTAGAAATAAAAAGAATTTGGGGAAAGGGATTTTCTTTTCCATGGCAGCAGCAATTCCTCTACCAAAATATGAACCACAAATGACTTTATACTAGAATTATCACCAACAATTTTGTGGACTGCTATGAGATTTTTGGAGCAAATCTTTGAACAAATATTTATTCTTGTATCTGTGTCCTGCATGATCTCTAAACTCTACATTTACAAATTAATTGAAGTTTATTTACTGGCCCACACTCCACAATTACAAACGCATTAGTTTTACCTGAATCATTATTACCATTATTCATCTGCATGTGGTTAAGTACATAAGCTCTTATGTTCCATCATTCATTGAAGACATTTGCCTTTCCTGAGACTTCAGATTAGTTGTTTGCCTTGTGATCTCCAATCTACAATTGTAGAAAATTTCTGAGAGTATAAATTGTCCCAGTTTGTTGGTTAATTTGTTTTAAATCTTCAAGTTGTGGGCTGGAATGTTGGCTCAGCAGTTACAGTGATTGCCAGAAATGCACAGGATGTGTGTTCAAACCCTAGCACCACGAACACAATGAAGTGTTGGAGCAATGAAAACCACATGAAGAAGTAAATGCAATCAATTCTCTCTCCCTCTCTTTCACTATCCCTTTCTCTTAAAAAGAGAAAGCAAGTTTCTAGTTTTCTGTAGTCTAAGAATTCAGATGAAATAGCAATCTATGTGCAAAAATAATAAATTTCAGTTTATTAACATCATAATACCCACAACGTTTTACTAAGATTTCAAGAAGCATAATGACACAGTCCATAAGTAAGTGCAATAGCAGTTTATAAAACTGGATTTAAATGGGAATTAGCAGGAAAAACGTAGTCTACTATAATCTTATTAAATGATTAAGACTAATTATGTACACAGTGAGTCCATAGAAATTGCAAATCCCAAAATCTAAATGTCAGATAAAGGAATTCTGGAATCTAAAATTCAGTATTTATATTAAAAGTTATGTGAGTTGACATTAAAGTATATTAAGGCTTTAAAATAAAATAAAAAGTGAGCAATTGAGCATTTTCTATTCTCTATCTTAGCTTAAACATCAAACATTATTGAAAGGACAGGGGATTCTATTATTTAGGTAATGGAAAGTCTTCAGTTTTACAGATTGGGTTTAATATCAATAAAATATTGGGGTCCAGTATTTTTCCAGCAATGGACTGATTTTAGTATACATAGATATAAAATAAATTTTTCATACTTAAAGTGATAATAACTTCCTTGCATAAATAGTGATTAAATGTATGAACTAAAAGATCACTAAATACAGCATGCGACTTCTCAAAGTACTTTAGAAATTGAGAAGTCAAAGGTTGAGCGGATTATGGTAATTATACAAGATTATATGGTGTAATGACACTTGAAAGGTAGGAAAATATTTGAATTAATAATTGGATAAATACTTTAAAGCACTTATATTTTCTAGGTCTTGTTTTTTATTTTTTTGCATTTATTATTTGATGTAATTTTCACTCCAGCCTCATGAGAAGATAGTATTATTTCCTCCAATACACAGATGTATCAATAGTCTCAAAGTTGGTAATTGACACAGCACAGTAAGCAGCAACCTAGGATTTGAATCCAGGCTGTCTGGGTACAGAGAAAAGCTCTTAAGTACTTAATTATATCTCCTCACAGGCTGGATGTCAGCCAAGAGAACTGGGGTCATATAAGCTGAAGTACAGGCATGTGGATCTACCTGATTTATTTGGAGGACAGCAAAGAGATTGCTCTGCAGTAAGTGATTTGAGTTGGGCTTGTTGAGAATTACCGGTGAGGTAGGCTAAGATCAGGGCTTTGAAGGTCTTCTGTATTGTTCGGCAAAACAGCTGAGAGACTTCTCTAGGCACAAATAGAATCCCCTGTCCTTTCAATCATATTTGATTGATTTCTGAGCTAAGATAGAGAATAGAAACTGCATTGGTTCAAGTGATGGATGATCTCCTTCAAGAGGTGGACTTAGCCAAAAATATCAGCAGAAAAATCTAATTCACAGAGCTCTCTTCACATGACACACAGGAAGCTATTAGCTCAACTGGTATTTTTTAAAGGGTTTTGCTTTTTGTGAGTCTATTATTGCTTCTCAGAGGCCCATTGCCTGAGGAATCTGGAATAATACTTGGCAAGACTCAAAAATTTGCCTTTGAGAAGCAAAGCTTTTCATATGGAGGAAATGGTGCAATTGTGCTTGTTCTTCTTCCATTATAATAATTTAGGAGCCCTGAACTTGGATTAGTGCCCTGAGATCAGCATGAGGGAGAGCACTGTTAACTCTCATGATAGGGATTTATTTTTAGTAGGCATAAATCTTAGCAATACCTAGCCTTATTCTGTCTGTTACCAATTGTCTTTGACACCTTGAAGACTGTCAATTTATACATAATATTTTATACTGTGAATATATGTGTGTAGTTACTTGATTGCACTTAAATGGCATTGCTACTAAAAAAAACTTTAATAATCATAAACACTATGGGTTTCTCAAAGAAAGAACTGCTGGAACTCATTTCTGATAGGTTATAATGTGTAGTCATGGCTCGCTGATTTGCCCAGCAACATAGTGTACTCAGAAATAAGCGTTTAGATTAATGCCAATTATTTGAAAATGTGTGAGAATTGAAAAACCATCCAAGATTCTGACTGTTCCTCAGTGCTAGTTTTTGATAAATTAGAAGGTAAATATTCTTTCAATAGATTGAGCTTAAAAACCTATGAAAAGAACTAAATACAGCATCAGATGAAGATCTTAGATAAGAAATTTTCTTTCCTTGCCCACAGCAGGAAAGCTTTTTGCTCCATATTAAAAAATGGGTGATTTAAAGTGCTTTGCATAGTATTAGTTTTTATTTTATTAGTTGGATATGGACTTACAGTTGAAGGGGAATCATTATCAAACAATCAAGAACAAATGTATATTTACATAGTTAGCCAAGGCTGATGCCACATCATGGTTGCCCCCCTTCGGTTCCCTGTGGTTCTATGTTATCCCCAAAAGAACCACTGTGTTAAATGGACCTCCATGGAGGTCGGAGATCTCCTTCTGAGTTGATTCTCCCATACTCCCTCCCTCCAGTCTCCTAGATATCCTTCCTAATACCTCCCCCCTCCCTGCCCCCCTCCCTACATCTCCAGGTATCTTTGGCAAGGTTCGCCCTGTTTGTGTAAAACTTCATACATGTTGAGGTTATTATTAGCTTAGCCATCTAACATACTGTGTCCAGTTGTATTCTAGCTTCCACAAATGAGAGAAAACATTTGGCCCTTGAGTCTCTGAGACTGGGATATTTCACTTAGCATAATTTTTTCCATCTCTATCCATTTGGCTGCAAAAACCATAATATCGTTTTCTTTAGTGGGTGAGTAGTATTCCATTGTATATATGTAACAAAGTTTTTGAATCCACTCGTCGAGTGAGCAGCATCTGGGTTGGTTCCATAGTCTAGCTATAGTAAATTGAGCTGCTATAAACATTGATGATGCCGTATCTCTATAATATGCTGATTCTAACTCAGTTTTAAAATAGGAAAGCAAGTAATTATTGGGTAAACTAATTGATGGAATAGAATATTTGAAAATTGATTCTCAGCTACAGACTGTCACATTATTAATGTACAGTTCTTCTTAGGCTTCAGTGTTAGCAAAATCAGTGTCCTACAATGATAAGGGATATGATGCTTTAGCAATACCGTATTCTCATTGAGAGGAATATTCCTGATTTAGGTCAAGGCCTTTGAAATCCTTGTGCAATTGAACTCCTTTAACCACTCAATTTTAGTAAAATATCACTTATCAAAACAGATATTTCATTTTCTAATAAAATGGGAGTTTCATGACCTATTTTTTTTCTTTTTGCCTTTTTGCCTAGACTCATAACAATCATATTAAAGTAATTCATACATTTGTTTCCCTTGTCTGTATTTATTTTTATTATTGGCATGAAATTGAACTGTTTCTCCTATTGTAAGTTGATTTTAGCCAATGTGTGTACATTATTTTGAATCTAAATTACTCAGTGGTTTAGTCAAATGCTCCTTGGGGCCATAGACATGAATTTGATTGTCAGATTCATATTATGTAATCAATTACTTTCAGTCAGTATAGTAGTTATTTTTCTTACCTTACTCTAATCATATCTAAGATTCTATAGAACATGTGAGACAATAACTATAATACTTACAAGGAGCACCATGATCATATTTGTAAGTCAGACTTTGTTATAGTCAAAAATAGTTTGCATGACCACTGGATTATATTCAGTATTTGCCTCTTGAGAACATGAATTGCGTTAGGTACTAGAAGGAAAGCCTTCCTGACTCAAAAATGAATATGAAAAGTTTGCCACAATAATAATAAATGATTGTACCAACTTTAATCCTGTACTACTAAACATATTGATTCAATGCTTTTTGTTTTATTATATTTTTAAAATTTTATTGAGGAGTTGTGTTGTTGTACAATCATAAATGCACATGTTGTAACAATACGATATGCCCCTGATCCTAATCCACAATCCTCCATATCACCCACACCCTAGTCTCTTGACTCATCTATATTTCCCCCTATAGCAGATATAAATGTCTTTATATATAAAACACACAATATATCCATATATATATATATATATGGATATATATGTGTGTGCACACACGTATATACATATATATGTGAATTATTTTAAGTGTTAATTATTTGCACTTTGGTATGCATGCTGATGATACTGCCTTCTCAGCTATATTTTTTTGTTTACTTTTCTCAGTCTTTCCAATATCTGAATGAAATATAATGCAATTTTGCCTTCAATACCCCAAGGAACTTCATTTATAGAACCAAAATGATTTTTGGGTTTCTAAAATTCAATGGTTTTACCTTATATTTAAATAATTTTTTGAAGTTTCAAACATTTGGCAAATGATAATAAATAGTATAATTTTGGAATGACCCAAATTAAACATAGCCCCCTATGACATTTTACTTTGCTTCTCCACATTTTGTATCAGTAAAAGGCAATGCTTTCAGGCACAAATGATTGGACTGGACAATTTCTAATTTCCCTTCTAGAATAATTCTGCTAATTTTGACTGCAATTTCAGTGGGACCTGAAAGGAATAATGTGAAGAGAGAATCAGAAATGCCAGGAGGACTCTCTGAGCCATAAAAAAATGCTGAGAAGTAATTTTGTCCCTGACCAATACAGGTATTAAATGAATAAAATTAACAATTATAATTACCCCATTTTTATAAGGGAAAAAAAGTACTAGAATCTCAAATGAGTTCTTTGCGTAACATAATTTTATGTACTTAATTTTGTTAATAATAGAAATGACAATAATTAGTTTTTGCTTTTTTGACATGATGCTTCATTTCTCTTATCACAAGTGTTTGATACTCTTCTGAAATTCTTCACATCAGTGCTTTTCATATTAAAATGAATATTTTAGTGACTAATATGCAATTAAATTCAAATTTGATTCTTACAGGCGCATATAAAAATTAATGTTTGGGAAACTCTGGCTTCCATCTTCCTATGAAAGTCAAAATTCTCTTTCTTCTCAATTTATGTGTCTTTTGATCATGAAATAATTTATATACAGAAAATCTATCCATTCTGATGCCCTGAGTTTTGACAAATGACTACAGTCATGTATCCACTGTCACAATCAAAATACAAATCAGTTATATCAACCCAAAACCACCGTGCATTCCTTTGTAAAAAGCTCTCTTCAGAATTGCATTGCATGTTCTGTGTGAGTCCACCTTCTGTCACTATTAGGATTCATCTGAGATTTATATGTGGTCTTCCATGTGTCATTTCCTCACTGCTTTGCTTTTACTTTCATCATACAGTTTCCCCTATCATAGATGCATCCTATCTGAGTAGCCATTTGTGTGCTGGAGGACCTACAGGTTGCTTCCTTGTTAAAGTTACTATGAACATGTACATATAGTGTTTAATGTGTAGCATGGGTTTTAATTCATTTTGAATAAATGATAGTGTTTAGATTGCTGAGTCATATTGAAAGTTTGTAATTTATTTTGTAAAAACCTGCCAATGATTTTCAAAAACAGCTGTAAGATTTTCCGTTCCCAGAGTCATTGTTCAGTTTTTTTACCAGCTTGTCAGCATTTGGTATTTGCAGCTTTTTTATATTTTAGTCATAGAACAAGCACATAGTGGGGCTGGAGTGGTGGCTCAGTGCTTACAGTGCTTGCCTTGCATGTGCAGGGACACAGGTTCAAACCCCAGAATCATGTACACAATGAAGCATTAGCGCAACGAAGTCCACATGAAAAACTAAATAAAATCGATTCTTTCTCTATTACTCCTCTTACTGTCCCTCTGTCGCTTAAAAATTGTCCCTCTGTCTCTTAAAAAAAAAGTACGAAGTGGTATATCATTGTGATTCTATTTACGTTTTCTTAATCACTAACTCTTAACAGATTTGGTGAAGAGACCAAGAGTTTGTGGTGCGGGAAAGTGAAAGGATTATATCACATCTATAGATCTACAGAATTTAAGTGAGAAACTTCAACTTAGCTATACTGATTCTTGAGGAAAGAAAATTATACAATATGGAAATCTGGATCTCCATAAGAAATAGGAACACTTGACATAGTAAATGCATGGCTGTTGTAAATATTTTTTTAATTTGCATCATTTAAGATATACTGCTTAAAAATAAAAGCAATGTATCATAGGAGTTATAACACATACAGAAGTAATGTGTAAATAGTAACAGAAAATCCTGGGAATGGAAATATAATGTTGAAATGTTTTAGACTTTGAGTATAGTGATATGATATCACTTAAAGATAACATATGATGCATTAATGAAGTGTCTTAGAAATGACATTGCAAACACAATAAGGAGTTGCAATATGAGTCAAAAAGGAAGATAGGATAGGATCTTAAAACTAACATAAAAGAAGGCAGAAAAAGGGGAATGGGGAACAAAATACATGTAAGAAATAGAGAACAAAGTGCAAGATAAGAAACTTAATCTACATTACCTTTTTGATACTCACATTAAATAACTTAAAAAGCCAAATAATCATATTTTGTATGACTATACATTTTAGTTATTTTTTTAAATTTCAATGTTTTCTATTTTTTTGCCTTGCCTCATATGTTAATAGTGAATAGTTATTGAAATTCAAACATATTTGCAATTTACTTAAAATTAGAAATAATGACACATTTGATAAAATAGGTATAAGACCTCTACACTGCAAATAATAGAGTATTAATGAAAGAAATTAAAGTGGACCTTGAATAATTGGTAGATTAAATATTATACCAATGAAAATTCCTGTGGGCATTTTTTTTTGTTGCAATTGACAATCTGATTACCAAATTCATATAGAAATGCAAATAATTTGCAATAACCAAGGCAATTTTGAATAAGGACAATACTGGAAGACTTTATGTGAAGACTTATTATAACAATATAGTAATCAGGGCTGGAGCAACCGTTCAGCGGTTCAGGCGCTTGCCTGGTATGAGCAAGGACATGGGTTCCATCCCCAGCACCACATACAAAATGAAGTGTCAGAGCAAAGAAAGCCACATGAAAAACTAAAATTGATTTTCTCTTTCTCTCTCTCTCACTATCTCTTTCTTTTAAAAAATATACATAGATTAAAAAATATACATTATCTTTAAAAAAATCATAGTAGTTAAGATTGTGTATGATTGCCTTCAGTGTAGACAGATGGGGAGTATAAAAGAATGGAGAATCCAGAAATAGACTTAGCCACATTTGCTCACTGGGTTTCACAAAAAAGCAATGAAGTGTAAGTCAGGTGTGGTAGCACTTGCCTCTAATTCCAGTGATGCCAAAGACTAAGGCAGGGAAATCTAGTTCAAGGCCAATCTGGGCAACTTAGAAGCAACTTATCTCAAATTTTTAAAAAATATTTTTAAAAGGTTTGGGAATGTAGCTCAGAGGAAGAGTGTCCCTGGGTTAAATATCCAGTGCTACACACATACACACAAACACACACACACACACACACACACACACACACACACCATGCATAGAATCTCAATAGGAAATTAAATAATCCCATTGAAAAAAATAAACAATTTAAATGGACAATATCCACGATGTAAAAGGATGGCACAAAACAGGAGAAAATGTACACAACATCATTAGTCCTTAGGGAAAATTTCAAAACTTTGGTACTAAAAGCACCATAGAAGCATGACAAGGATACAGAAGAACTAGAAGGACACAGGACAATATATTGAAATTTCTAATGGGAGAGTAAAATGATGCATGTGCTTTTTTTTTTTTTTTTTTAAGACAGAAGGACAGTGGAGAGAGACGGAGAGACAGAGAGAATCGATTTTTATTAAGTTTTTCACATGACTTTCGTTGCTCTGACACTTGGTTGTGTACTTGGATGCTGGGGTTTGAACCCGTGTACTGGCACATGCCGGGCAAGAGCCGTTACCGCCGAACCACCGCTTTTAAAGAGTTTGGCAGTTTCTTTAAAAGTTAAACACACAAGTCATAAGACCTATCAATTCTATTGCTAGGTATTTACTCAAGAAAATTGATTACAAATGTACAATGACATATGAGTGTTCATGGTAGCTTCATGCATAATATCCTAAAACTAGAAAAAAATAAAATTCCCATTACCATTGATGGATGAATGTGTAAACAAATTATAATAGGTCAATTCATTGGAATATTATTTGGCAGTAAAAATATACTACATACTGATCCATTTTCTGGAACTCAACAGCAGCCAACAAGAGATATAAGTTATTATCACATGCAAAATGTAAATGGATCTCAGAATAATCAAGTACAGAAAATCAGATGAAGACAGTATCTATTGTAAGATTTCATTTACATAAAGTTCCGTATAATGCAAAGTAATTTAAAATGACAAAAAGTAGATGTGTGGTAGTCTATGATGCTAGTAACAGAGGATATGAACTGTCAAGATTATCAAGGGTTAAGAGAAAGCACTTGGGATGATTAATAACTCCATTATACTAACTGTGGTGATGGTTTTATAAAAAATGTATCACATTATACACTTTATACATATCAACTTATTCTATATAAATCATCCCTCATTAGACTGCAAAAATGAACTCTCAGCAAGTAATTGGAAATAATAAACTGAGCATCTCTGTTTATATATATGTGTGTGTATGTGTGTATATATATATATATATATACTTATTGAGAAAGCAAAGAGAGGGCAGAAGGAGCAAAGGAATGAGAGAAAAGAGGAGCCAAAAGAAGAATCAAATATTTTTAAATAAAATAAAAAGTTAATTGACTTATAGTAACCCAATTTCAAAAATTTCTTGAAGCTATATTAGCTGCTGTTGGTATCACTGAAAAGAGATACAGAGCTATAAGGTATTTACCACAGATTATTATAACTGCCTATGCATGTTTGTATGTGTGCGTGTACGTGCACAGGTACAGTTATTTATGTTAAATTTTTTCCTAAGAGATAATGATTATTCCTGGCCAAGATATTTCCTTAGCATTGAAGTAAGTACTTATGATATAGTATTATAATTTAGTATACCAGTATAATATAACATAGCATCTCTATTGTCCTGTGACCTCTCATTTATTTCTCCCTTGGAGAGAAGGAATAACTTTTTCAATAAGGTGGAAAGTCACCCTGCATAGGTCAGCTTTTTATTTATCAAGGAGTGAGCCATTGGTAAGAGATGTCCTTTTTACCAACTCTTGGAGCAAGGTCTCATTTTGAGAATCCCACCCTGTCCTTTATTATTTAGGGTAGGGTGGATGAACCTAACTGTCCCTTAAATAATTAATGTTCCCTAATATCTGGGCTTTAACTGTTATAAAAGTGATAATTTTATCTGTATTTATTATATTCCTTTGTCATCAATGGGCACAGAATTCAGATTGAAGTAGAAAGGTATTTTAGGTATCCTTTCATAATCTTTAATTTCAAGGACAGAAATAATATATAATTCATTTTTTTAGATTTCTTCAGTAAGCCAGTGTCAAAAAAAACCCTCTTCATTCTTAGCATCCCCATTACACAGCATTTTTCTGTATGCTAAAATATATAATATAATATTTTGCTTTCAAGTGAAACTCTATTTGATATTTTCCCATCTATGTTCCTGTGATATTTTCTAGCACACAGAATGAACAAACAACACATATTTAATACATTTGTTTCATTTTTAGCATTTTTTTTAATTTTTTTTATTAGAATATAGAAATACAGTTGAGGGAGAAACATTATCAAAACAGTATCAATCAGTGGATATAAACTTTGTTATTGAGGGGAAAAACCAGATCATGGATATCCACCTTGAATTTTACCTTTTGCATTTTCCCCCAGAAGAGCTCATGCCTTGAATGGATAGTTTGTGGAGGAATGACAT
>PVKS010021639.1:0-34880 GCA_004027875.1 Aplodontia rufa | reverse complement strand
TACTCAAAAATGTCAGCTACAAAAACACCAACAGCCCAATTGATAAATGGGCCAAAGAGCTAAATAGAGACTTCTCACCAGAGG
The DNA here is from genome assembly GCA_004027875.1 of Aplodontia rufa. Taxonomy (NCBI): domain Eukaryota; kingdom Metazoa; phylum Chordata; class Mammalia; order Rodentia; family Aplodontiidae; genus Aplodontia; species Aplodontia rufa. The sequence continues at coordinate 34,796 of PVKS010021639.1, read as the reverse complement.
ACTTTGATCAAGCCAATGAATACATGAGAAAGTGCTCTAAATCATTAGTAATCAGAGAAATGCAAATGAAAACCACATTAAGATATCACCTTACACCAGTCAGAATGGCAAAGATAAAGAAAATAAACAACAATAGATGTGGAGGGGCTGTGGAGAAATAGGCACACTAACACACTGTTGGTGGAACTGTAGACTGGTACAGCCCCTCTGGAAAGCAGTATGGAGAATCCTTAAAAAACTAGGGATGACTCCACCATACGACCCTGCTATTCCACTCCTGGGTATCTTTCCAGGGGACTTAGAATCAGCACATTACAGTGACACAGCAATATCGATGTTCATAGCAACAAATAATTTTCTTAATAAAATAAAAAAATTCTTTGAAGACAAGGCTGTGTGTGTGTGTCATTCTCTCCTGTGTTGATGGAATAGCACAATGCATTACAATAGGAAAGCAAATTCTGTGATACAGGTGTCAAATTTTACTAAATTTCCCCACACTGTAGGTAGACTCAGTAAGTTATGCAATCTTGGTGCTCTTTCCTCAACTTCAGATAGAGTCATTTTATCACCTATTTGTGTGCACAGATAATATTGCCCTGTGAGAAAAGTAGGCTAAGCTCAGACTGGCAGTTGCAGTCCTTGCACCTGGTGGATTTAGACTCGAGCAGGTAGAGCGAGCAACTTAACCCGTGTCGTTCAGGCATACGACGTTATCTATTATACTGTTAATAACCTAATGCACTAAAAAGGCAACAAGTCAGTGATAGTGCAGGTGTCACCTGAGATTATGTTTCTAGATGCACGAGGATCAGGTTATCCTAATATGATCAGTCATAACCACACCTTTTAAGGAAAAGTGTCAACCAATGGTCTTTTGAACATGTAATTGGCTTATAACACAAATCCCACTGAAAGTCCTTAAAGTATCTGTGGATTAATATCAACCATGGATGCCAATCCTGCTCCTGAATTAAATCCCCTCCCAATTCCAAATATCACAGCTGATTTTTTTTGTTCATAAGCTGATCATCTTATGTCGTGTAGATTAAATTAAATAATATAAGCTTTCAAGTAAATTAAAAATGCAAATTACTATAGTCATAATCATAATATTAAGCCTTTTCTTGAGCTGGGGATCAAGTTCATTGCTGGATTCCCTTTCATTTGAGACAGCTTGCATGCTGACCTATTTATAGACCACTTGAAAAACTAAATGATGTGACATATTTTTTTAAAACAAAGATTAAATTATTTCTATGCTCTTGCTGTGGATGAATAAATATTTTTGTATGTTGTTAACATGAACTTAGCACTTCATAGCAGATTGCTTCCTCAGAAGAAGTTTGACATCATTAATCTGTTAGTAAGATGGTAAGAGTTGTGCACCAAAATTTAAAATGCACATTATTTATTTTCTCACAATTTCTTTCTTTGATAGAAAAACAAATATTTTTACTCTGAGGGAAGTAAGAAAACTTTTCCCTCTTCCTCTTGAAATGCACCTACATCTACTGCTATTCAAAGTGGACAGCCATCTTCATTTTCCCACTTATTGGAACTCTTTAGCAACAATCTCTAGACTAGTTTAGAGCTCATCATTTCATTTTCCTGATTCTAGTTCTTTCTTTATCTCTGGGTTGTTTATTTGGGATATCTACTTTGAACTATGTGCAGGACACAAAGTCCTTATAAATATTTACTTTTTATTTATGCAGAATTAGGTAAGTTGAAAATGTTTTTGAAAGAAAACAATCATATGCCTGATTAAAAAGTTTAGTTAACAACTCACCATCAAATATATCAACCATTCTGAAGAAAGCCAGAGATAAGGAAGACTTCCCGCTGCCAGTGCGACCACATATGCCCACCTGAAAAGGCAACTGTCACTCAGAGAGAGGACTCAGCGAAAGGACAGAAAACGGACAAAAGTTTTATTGGCTTGGAAAAGATATCATGATAAAAGCACAATCAAACTAAGTACCTATAGCACAATCTCATTTTCTTCTTAGATCTTATGAGTTATCATTATTAAAATAAAAGCATGAAGACCTCACCAGACCCTCACCAAATGCATTCTAACTCTTATTTCCATGTGGTTGTGCTGTTTTTCCTTTGTGGTGCAATTTTCACGCTTAGCCTATCACTCCATTTTGTCTTAGAAGTGATGAGTTTATAACAAAAAGTAGAATAAGTCCATTTCCCCCCCTGCACACTTCTTCTTACAATAGCTGAAAGAGGTCATTTTGGGACTACAGTGAGAATGAAAGCAAAAGTTCCCAAGAAAATGTCTGATGTGGCTGTGAGCCAGAAGCCAGAAATTTTAAACACCATACCTACTGTTCACGTTTCTGATTTTCACTAGAGATGAATGAATGGACAATACAACCTAGATAACGTGTATGGTACTCTGATCGGTCTCTCCCTCTCTGCTTTATACAGGTCATTATATCTACGCCATGTTTGGAATACTACCTGAACCCAGGGAGAATACACTTACTTGGCTTCAATGTTCAGACAGCTTAAGAGGTGACAATGGGCTCCATCAGAGTGCCTAGTGTATAAAGAAAATCAAAAGGCATTGAATTCCATACCTTTTGCCCAGGTTTAATGTAGGCCTTGACATGTTTAAGAACAGGCTTCAGATTGTTTTCATATCTGACACACAAATCATGAATCTTGATTTCCCCTTCCTGTGGCCAATGTTCTGGAACCTGAGAAGGATCTGGGGAGTTGCAGGAGAACGATAATATGTAGATAGAGAAATATGTAGAAACTTACTCACACTTAAATATGCATATATATACCATTTTAATATATATAATTTTTTTCCTAAACTTAAAATAATATTGAATCAAACTCTGTGGTGGTTTGTTTGGTTTTTAAACTTAAATCACATTCAAAGTAAACACATCCTGATTGAGAACTCAAAATTTTCTGTGTTTGCTTTTAGAGCATTAGCCAGCATCATGACTCTTCAGCCTTCCATCATTCAATTTGATTTGGTAAATACACAGAGTTTATTTGAGAATTGATTTATTTGTTCAGTGAATTAATAATTATCAAACACATGTGTGCCTAAAGTGTGAGAGTGCTGGGCTGAGGCTATGGCTCAGTGATAGAGTGCTTGCCTTGCATGCATGAAGCCCTGGGTTCAATCCCCAGCACCACAAAAAGAAAAAAAAAGGTTTTTTTTGTTTTTTGAGTTTTGTGCAAGTTGCTGGATATGGAGATGAAAGACAAGGCTTAAGGCAGCTTCTGTGCCCTAGGAAGAACATGAGTCAACAACTACAGTGCTACTTATAGAGCCATACAGTGCAGGGGAACCAAAGCACTCTGGGAACAGAGATCTGAGCATTCAGGAGGGCTTCAAGAAGATACAACTCTTGAAGGATAAGGGATGGGGAAATCTGTTCAAATGTGTATAAGAGAAGAATAAAGATGAAAAGAAAGTCTAGCACCTTAGTAAGACCAGAGTAGAAGTTGTGTAGGTGACAATGAGAAACAAGATGAGGCAGGTGGGTGAGGGTTAACTAATGAAGGGTCTAGTGGTCCTAACTAAATTATCTAGGTTTTGTCCTTGAAGGGCTGGAAAATTCTTGAAGGATTTAGACAGAGAAACACATTTTAAGTTTGAGATTTGTATTTAATAAAGATTATTCTGTCTTCAGTACTGAATTTTCTGCCAATTTTATTCCAATAGAACTGAGAATCTCATTTAGTATTTTAAGATTCAAATTTCTTCTAAGGCAATAAATCTTGAGGAAGACAGGGCAATAGCTCATAGTTCAGACTATCAATTAATGTAATAAAACCCAAATATTTTTATAACTCTCTTTAAATATTATTAAATAAGGTTTACTTGGACTCTAGTTGAGTGCCATACTTTTCAGGTCTAAAATAATCCCCTTTTCAGGTGTCCATAATCAAGCAAAATCAAGATGAGAGAAAATTCTCTGGATATTAAAGTGGAAAACAGTAGATTAACAATATGCTGGACATGCATGGAATATTTGTTTAAAGTAATATTTTAGTGAAACAAAATAATATTCACAACAATACCCATAGTGCCTTCATAGTTCTCAGACTCCATGGTCAAGAAGCTATTCACTTTCTTCACCGCACCCATCTGGACCTCCAGGTCAGCCAAATTCCTCACAACCCAGTTCAAATAATTGGTTATCTGTGTCAGGGGAAAGAATACACATTTAAAATGAAGGTGAGCAAATTTTGTATTCGCTGGATATTTGGGGTTAGATGCCTTAGATGCTGGTGTTCATTCTATGATACAATCCGTGTGTCCTGTGGTTCATCAGAGACCAGGGAGGACGCCATGGGATACGCTGGGAAAGGTGTCAGCTCTTCTCCCATGTCACTGTTCTGTGAACTGTCCTCTGACTTCCTTGCACAGTGGGTAGTTGTATACATTGCTGCTTGCACACATCTTATTTATATCCATATATTCATTTTAGTGTCCACAGCTGGGTTGTGAACTCAGGACAGGGATCTCAACCAACACTGAGAACACTCATCACAGGATTTGAGAAGCTTTTAAAATTTGCTATATAATTTCAAAAGTGAATCCAAACTGTCTTAAAATGTTAAGTAAGTTTGGACTCCAAACTATTATTGCTTGTAAGACATCCTTTGGTTATGAATTTCAAATTTCTTCTCTAATATCCATGAATAAGAGTTGGCAATAACTACAGGATGTTCCTCCAGTGTGGCACAGAAAGAGATATTTTCATCCATACTTACCGTAAGGGCATACAGGAGACCCAAGCCCACCAGTCCAGAATTGGACGACCCACTAATGGAAGCAATGGATGCAGTAAGGACGATGCAAGCTCCCAGGTAGTCCTGAAAAAGAGCAAGCAAAATGTCAATCACCACAGGATCACCATGTGTGTCCTGTTCTATTTTGGAGGGAAGAAGGAGACCTAAGATAGAGAATAATGATAGCTTGCAAAATTATAGCCAGAAGGGAGAGTAGTGCCATGCTCTCATTGTATACAAAGATATGGGTTCAGAGAAGTTAGACACCTTGTCAGGAGTTAAGCTGCAGCTGGTGTAAACAACCAGGATCAGAAATGAGCTGCCCCCCCCAACCGTTTACACCACAGTGTGTTGCCAAATAAGCCACATTTTTGGACCTGATTTTCTAGCTTAGATTTCACGTGTGCTTACGTCTGGCCTGCAGTAGCTTCTCTGTGTGGTCTAGGAAGGCCCTTGCAGAAATTCCCTTTGTTTGACTTGTTGGCAACTGTGTCTGAACTTTTTGCCAACTGTGCTGAGTCTGGGACATTAGATCTGCAGATTTTATGTAAATGAGAATAAAGGTTATACGTGCTCATAAATGAGAAGTATGCACACATCTTAGAGATCTGATTTTTCCATGACTCAATGATAATAAACTCTTTTGCAAAACTTCAAAAATTCATGAAGGTCAGCCTTAGACTCAAATGAGAGTTAGCAGACATCTGTTCATTTCCTAACATCCTATTCCTTTCCCATTTCCCAATCTACTTAGGTATTAGTTTGTGTTGTTTGAAAAATAAATCCAAAAAAACTTCTGCTGATGAATCACCAAGTCCCAGAAGCAGGTAGAATTTCAGACACGGATTTTCTAGAATTATCTCAAGTTTCAAAGTTAAGTCCCTCTGGTGAATTCCTTCTCTAGCCTGGTATATCCCTGGACCCTCAAAAACAACCAACGGGGCTGGTTGATCAGTAATGGAATGTTTAATATGCTAAAATAAAAGCATGAAGCTTGGGGCTGGAGCGGTGGCTCAGCAGTTACGGAGCTTGCCTCGCATGAGAGTTCAAACCCTAGCACCACATACACAACAAAGTGTCAGAGGAATGAAGGTCACATGTAAAACTAGATAAAAATTGCTCCTCCTCCTCTTCTTCTCTCTCTCTCTCACTGTCCCTCTCTCTCTTAAAAAAGAAAAAAGGCAGGAAGCTTCTCTAATCAGCTTTCATATGGGTACCACTAGCTCTTTCAAACGAGTTCCAAGGTCAATTTGTTGAAGAGCAACCAAGGACTCTGGCCTTAGAATCAGGACCCGGGTTCAAAAGCTGGTTTTGCCAATTACTAGCAAATGAGCTCAGACAAGTAATTTAAATTCCTTTGAGTCTCAATTTTTCTTTGGAAAATATAAATAGTGCCTACTTTACAGGGACTGTGAAAGGAATGAACATGTTAAGTATCAGCTAGATTTCCTCATCTTCAGGTATCAGGATGTCTTTCTTTCCCTGGATGATTTTCAAATATTTGAAAACAGCTTAAAAATGCACACCCATCATAAAACAACAAAGGTCAAGGGCAACACTAATATTTAATTCCGTATTGATTCCCATAATTGTTACAAAGGATTAAAAAAAAAAAAACCATGGGGAGTTCATCCCTCGAGGCAAAGTGTTCTACAGAAGTAGTAAATACTTCTTGCTTCTTTTGATGTGTTTATTGTTAACAAATTACATTCCAATCAGACAGCTCTTCCTCTTTTCTTCTTTATTTGAAATAATAACTGGATGAGTGCAGAATCTAAACAGTCTGGATTATTCTTTTATGGTTTATAAATGTCAATATGCTCCCAAATACTTCTAAAACTTTTTTTAGCAATATGATTTTTTTCCTTTTCAGCCCTCCTGTAAAGCTTGCACTTTTTCAAAGTTATGCGATACGTGTGTTATTTATATATTATCTTTTCCAAAAAGACTCATAAGGATTTCTCAGTGATAAGGTACAGAAGTAAATTAGTACCAGAGGATGCTTCCAACATGTTGTTCCTAGCTCTACATAAAGAAATAAGTTATTCAGCTTCTGAGAAATTTCTGTGCATAATGTATATATTAAGGGTTAGAAATAAGGAACTTCTTTTATTAATTTCTATTCTCTGCTTCCTGCCATTGGCTTCTTTGGGAAGAAAAGCCCAATTCATTCATTCATTCATTAGTATATTCTTCTAAAAGTGTAAGTCAGGTAACATAACCTCCCTGTTTAGAAATATCAATGCCTTCCTATTGCACCTATAATAAATTCAAACTCTGATGGATTACAAAGCTTTTTGACATAAAGTGTAATTTTATGCCCTGCTCGCTCTGACCTTACCTGAGATTGGTTTCCTGCTCCTTCACTCTGCTCCAGCCATACTGACCATCTCCTGTTCTTGGGAATGTACCCACTTGTTGCTTCAATGACTGCATGTTGTAGTTGGAAGTTCTCTGGGCTGCTTTCATGTAGCCAATGCGTTCAAAATGACTTGTGAAGTTATCAGTGTGATCATTAGGCATTATTAGTTGGTAGTTCAATAATTAACACAGTGCCCATTTCATATGTAGAGATGTAATAATGTTTTTGAGACTTCATCAACAAAAAAAGGCATAGCTTTTTGAGTTACCTTTAATTTTTATTTTTACTTTTTATGGTATGAGGGATTGAACCCAGGGTCCTTTAACCGCTGAGCCATATTCCCCATCTCTTTTTGTTTTTTGTTTTGAGACAGTGTTGCTAAGTTGCTGATTCTGGCTCTGAACCTGTGATCTTCCTGCCTCAGCCTCCCGAGCTGAGGTTATTGTGGGCCTGTACCACTGTGGCCAGCTTGAGGTACATTTTATAGCCAGATTTTCAGATGAACCCATGATCAAAATATATAATCTACTAAATTTAAATATATATTATAGCTTGAAAGTTAATATGTCTCTACTTTAGGATCTATAATAAAATTATTTTATCATTAAATATTCTTTCATACTCTTTTTTTAGAAGATGTTGTTCATGATGTCATTTAATTATACTATTTTCCAGCTCACTTCTGAATTATAACTACTGCTCAAAAATTTGTTTTCTAAGGAATTGGAATTTGGGGGGAAGCAGATGACAGAATTTTATTTTGATATGTGTTCAGGGACAAAGCCCATTTGTGTACAACTGTACACAAAAAGAAAATTTTTGTGTACAAAAAGAAAATTTCATAGCATACTCACTAAATTCCGACTACTCCCCTTTGATACGGTAGGATAGAAATGTAAAATTGGTAGATAATATAAAAGCTTATGTTAGCTATCCATTTTCTACTTCCTTTCGTGCTACCAAGTTTAATGAATTACAAAATGATCCTATGGTTTCATCTTTTCCCCATTTCTCTGCAAATACATGAATAGCAAAATGGCTTAAAAGCAATAAATTAAGAAAGGAGAAGAAGGCAGTCATTCAGAGACCAACAAATATTTAGAAATTACAGTATTTTCCTACTAAGACCTTATGTATCCTAACCAATCTATTCAATGACAAACATCTGTCAGATGATACAATGGAATGAGAAATTCAATTGCGGAAATAATCATCAGTATATTAATCCTAAGTATATTAATCACTCTCAAAAGAACCCAACCACAAGACATTCTACTTGTGCATTGCTAAATTATAACTCTGTCAATGTTATGATTCCAACACTCCTCTTCAGAATAGAAGCTTTGATTCTCATGTTAAAATAGAGCCTCTTGCCAGGTTTCTAGTGAGTGATTCAGTGATATCTATTTATATGGGAGGTTATAAAGACAATTCTAAATTTCCATGAAACCTACTCGTAAATAGTTGACAGCAACCAAAAAAATAAATGATCTTTCTCCTACCCAAACCCTCAGGCGTATGTCTATGGCACCCCTGCGATGTATTACCTCCAAATTTCAAGATCATTTCACACCTGTCTACTGTGGAGTTGTGAACACAGAAAAAGTTCTGTGTTGCTTTATAAAATGTGTTTTTGTGCAAGCTCACTCTGAAGACTATTTTCATTTTAGAGTGCTGACTCCAATGCCTTTTTTTTTCTTTTTGGCTTCCTGATGTGAATTTTCTTTTATCCTTTCACCACACAGCAAGACAAAGCCTTGGAAAGACAGTCCTGAGATAGAGTTACACAACTTTTGCAAGTGGAAACACTGGTGCCAAAGAACTGGAATTGTTTAGTGCCGAGGGATGAAGAGAAAGCGCTGTGCAGAACCAAAGCGCGTAGGCAGCATTCAGAGGTTAGGCTGCAGCTACACTTGTGCACAATCATGGCCTGCTTCGCTTGGCACCCAAAGGAAAAACAGACCTCTCTGCTGCCAAAGCAACCTGGGTGGCCCCGGCTGAGCTACTTTTCTACCAGCCAAATTATTTTATTCTCTTAGATTTTTGTCCTTTGTTGATGTGAATGTGTTATTGTGGCTTTTATTTTCCTAATTCAAAATGAATATGAAATAAACATGGCAGGCAAGAGTGAATCCTCCATAAGGACAATGTTACCAAGATAAAGAGAATGCATTGTGATTGTCTTGCTTAACATGAATGGGAAAAGAAACAAGAGTCACATATCTATAAGCCAAAACTAAAATTAAAACAATAGCTAGCACTATATGGGGCTCCGAGATCTTCCGCAACTCAACACACTGGTTTTGCTCAGGGTTCTCTCCCTTCCTCTTAGGCTTTTCTGTAAATCACAGGGGCATTACCTTGGAAAGCAAGAAATGAAGAGAAAGGGAAGGGAAACAGTCACAGCAAGCTGTAAAATCAAGTTCTCTTCCGTTTCCATTGAGATTCAGAGCCCCTGAATGGGAGCTTGTGAAATCTCCAGACTTACATCAGGAAATCCCCCTGCCTCTTCCACTTGATGACCAAGGCAGTGACCCTCCTTATGCCATTTTCATTGTATTTTTGCTCTGGGAACTCTAATAATATCTGCTACAAGCACATATTTATTTTAATTTACTGAGTAATATGGCAAAGGATAGTACTGTAGTATAGAAATGTGAAATTGATACTCTGTGTGTGTGTGTGTGTGTGTGTGTGTGTAAAAGGAGGTTGTGTTGATACTGTAGATAACAACAATGCTGATTTACAAGGCCACATAGAAGTTTTCATTACTTATTTTTTTTCAAATGACTTCCAAAGCAGGAAACTTGCAGCTGCAGGGTTCAGAGAATAGTTCACACCCCAGTCTCCAAGGTCCTATATCTCAACATTCATACTTCTGACACAAGATCAGTCATTTCATCTGACATTATGTCTCCAGTGATGTGTATACAGAAGAATGGTAGTAATGAGGTCACTGATATGTGTACAATTAGGAGAAAAGATTATTTCCCCATAGAAATCATCTATTTAATTTATTCAGCACTCTTATTGTGGCATATATTCTTGGATTATAGCATTTATAATTAAATATACCCAGTTCTAATGAAAGCATTCGGCGCACTCAGAAGAACAGAATGAGAGTGAATCCGACTGACCTTACATTGGGCCTCTGGAATAGTTTAGAGGGCCGTGTGTGTAGTGTGCATGAACACATCCATGTCAACTTACTGACACGTAAGTACAATAGATGCGTCTGGAACTTTGCAATAAATGAACAAACATTTCTTACCAAAATTTACCTTTACCTCACAGAAACAGAAGCAGAGGATGTTTTAATTTGGAGAGGGTACCAAAACCTGGGGATGACCCCCAGGAGTGAGTCATCCTTAATTTTTTGTATTACTTTTTAAAGGAGAAATCTAGCAGTGAGACTAGTTTAGCAAATCTTGGAAGAATTCTAATGCACAGTACAGAGAAGGTCTAATAACAAACGTATCATAAAGTAATGGCAGGAATGGCAGATTCTGCTCTTCCGGTTTAACATGTCGATACAGGTGTGCGTAGCTGCTTTTCCATGCGGGGGTTAAACTATTGGGTCGAATGAAATCACTTTGAGTTTGGCTGCTGTTACTTTCTAATTTGTCCTGACCTTCCCTTTCTTGGCAGTCTTAAGGCTCTAAAATTTTTTGTTTTGGCTATGAGAACTGAACATATGGTTTGCTTGAAGATTCTTGTTCAACACTTGTCCACGAACCTGACAGTAGGAAGTGCTAAAGAGAAGAACAGGAGTCAGAGGCGGACACACACCTCAAGGCCAAAGTAAACACACTTGCCCCCTAAAAGCCATGTTCAATCTTCACATGCAGAAAAACCAGATACGTGGCTAAATATTACCATTTCCCCTATGATTCTGGAACATTCTTTCACTTAGCTATTTCATCACCAATTCTATTATTCACATACAATGTTTTCCCTTAGGGGAAAAAATACAAATCTGTAAAAGATATAACAAACAGAAGTTTAAAGCAAGGATTTATGGTCTGGGTGGGGTCTAGAAAAATATTTTTATTTTGTTATAGATCTTAAGCAACTTGCCTTGATGTTATATGTAATTCCCAAGAAGCTCTGCCCTGCCCTCACAATCAACTGAAAGGAATTTCTTATCAACAACCAATGCGTCTTTCAAAAACTTGTGAGATATCATTATGTGATGTTGCTGAATAGTTTCTGCATAATAACTAAGAAAAGTGGTAGAGAATCTCTATAAACCAGTGAGAAATCATAACTGAAGCTCACAAAGTGTTCAAGATTTCATATTAATCCGTATCCATCAATCAACAACTCAGATTTTAATTTGGGTACTTCATTTGAGCACTATCAAATTCCCCCATCATCTGTCCTCTGATTGTTGATTTTTAAATTAAAGTCTCCATGTGAATATACCATGATGATTCCTGCATATACACTTGTATTATAACTCCCTAAAGTAACAATAACAATAAAGAAGGGAGCAAGAGGATGGGGGAAGGAGGAGAGGAGGGAAAGGGAAGGTCCTGAGTAATGAGATTGATCAAATTATGTTATGTATATAACAGAATAAATCCCACTATTTTGTACAATAATAACGCACCAATTAAAAAATTGGATCTGCACCTAGGGGGGTAACAATCAACTATAGTAAGATTCTTCCAATAGAATAAAATGGATAGACAACCATAAGAAAATATGATCTACCCTCACCATTACTACAAAGGTCACTGATTCATGCTGCGGATCTCACAGACCAGGGTGCAGACGACATTCCTTCTGTTCCAGAACATCCACTCATCTTTCTCCTACTTCATACTCTAGCTGATTGACTTGTGAACCCTTTACCAGAGTAGACACTGTCTCCATCCATTCATCCATCCATCCGTTCAAAAGACATTATTTTAGTGCATTTGCTAATCAGCATACAAGGGAACATTTATTATTTTCAATCTTAATACCCCCATGAGGTACACATTCTTATTCCTATTTTATAGAGAGGAACTGGGGCTCAAATAAAGTAATTTTTTGGACCAAAACTTGTGGTTGCTCTTCTACATCATGCAGGACAGAAGAAAGCAGTAGACAGCTAATTATAATTTTTTCACATTTTGGGATAACATGATCCTCCACTGGCTTAAAACAGAAAGATGCCATTTCTTCCAGGTCCATCCAGCTCAATGAAGGAAATGAATACATCTGGACACTTACCAGATTTGTTCTTGAAAAAAAAACATGAGTTATATAAATATTTGCCATTCCATTAGCCTATGTAGTCTAGAGAGTGTAATGAACACAAAATGAATTTTTTGCTTTTTGGGCTATTTGTCTTGCCATTAGCTAAAACATTATGACAAATTTCATAAACAAACCTGAGCTATTTTAAAGTCCAGAAAATATGAGACTAACGCTGAATCTCGGTGGAAGACTAACTTTTACAACTGTCTGCCTCTCTGCATCAGGACTCCTCTGTGCTTGGTTTCCATTTCGAAATCATGAAATGAACGTACCGTCCTGACCTCCAGCCATCTGTTGGCAGCAGAGAGAAATAAGTAGGCAATATTGTTTGTGTCCGTCAGTTCCAGCATACGTTGCTTAAATCTGGTTTCATGCCTGCAGAAAACAAAAATATTATGACGTTAGCCACACAACAGAAGAAGTAATAAAAAACAGTCACACTCACTACTACACAATTTACTCAACACAGTGACAAACTGATGGGATGGGATGATTGGTAACTGGACTCCTACTTCAAAATAAGGACCAGCTGCTGCTGCTCTGTTGCATTCTTAATAGAGATGGGGAGGCCAAGTGTTTGCTCCTTTTTCGCACCCCTACTAGGAAAAGGAATCTTTCTGATGACAAATTTTTACTGAACATCATTTTATGAATTTCCACATAATTACTGTGGCCATGAAAATAAGGCATGACCTATATTGCAAGCACCCTACAAAAACCATAATAAGTTGTAGAGAAATGCAATACTTCTATCTTCTTTTTATGGCTTTTATTTTAATTTACCAAATGACACAATTAGAGTTGGGTGGGTGGTGCTAGATGAAAACCAGGAAAAATAGAAAACTATACTTTTGGAACAGGTAAATATATATTTCTAAAATTTTGTTTTGCCTGGTATTTCTGGGAGCTGAAGAAGGAAAGTGGGGTGGCAAGAAGTATAGGATGAGGGACTTTGCAGATGGTAAATGGTCCTGTTAGATAAGATATGTATACCCCAAAATTCTAAGCTATTTAAAAGGAAGTTCACTGTACAAGACTAGATCTTGGTTTATGGTACTTAAGGGATTCTATGAGCCATACAGCTTGGATATTGATCTCTGACATACTAAGATCATTCTTGGTGCTCAACAAAATCACCAAATCCTGTGAAACTTTTATTCTTTTTCTGGTGATGTTGGGGGATTGAACCCAGGGTCTCATGCATGCTAGCTGAGCTTGCTACCACTGCGTAACATCCCCAGCCTCTGCGGTATAAAATAAACTGATTTTATAAGTGTTTTTTATAAATGAAACATGTTTTATAAGTGAAACTTCTAATAAAAGCTTTTTCTATTTGAACCTAGTAGCTGTTATTGCATAGAAACTCATACTCCTTGATGAAAAATCTTCTCTGAATTCCAGAAATCATCTCTTTTCATTTTATAATTATTTCTCCTGAATAACAGAAACAATGGAAGGCTGGAAAATAACTGGTTTGAAAGTTAGGGAAAGGCCAAATCAAATGTGGTTTACTCTCTCTGTGGTCATGGCTTGTCTTATATAACCCCTTTGCAAGGAATAGCCAAATTTCATGCGACAATCTCATAGAAATTCCTGTTTGTAAACCATGCCTTGATCCCCCCAAATCTTCAAATATAATTGCAAAGCTTTTTAATAAACCATCAGTTGTATCAAAGAATCATACAAAGAAATCATGGGTAGGGTGTTCACACGGCCCACAATCCACATAGACCGATATGAAGTAGACACTTGATACTTCTCTAACCAATCCGATCATTCCAGTATGCCAAAGCAGATAGATAATTCAGACAGCAACATCTGATCTATATTTATCAAAGGATTTGTCAGTCAGAGCCAAATAATTACTTCACTTTTAGTTATGCAGCCTTGACCCTGACGCCAGGCACAGGAGGGGCTGTGCTGAATGGGCTTAGCAGTCTGAAGGACACATTGACTCTCTTGGAGATGAAAATAGTGAGTAACTAAAAGGTACAGGGTCTCAGAAGGTAATAGGATTTACTGAGATAGTGGATGTGAACTCTTAACTATTCGTGTGAGGTTCATTCTTTCTGTACTCCTAGATACATATTAGGTACATTTTCATCCATCCATCCAGAAACATTTAGCAAGCATCAGCTCTAAGGGAGATGTTATGCTAGACTCTGGGGACATACGCAGGAACAAGAATCACCTCCTTTCCTGGAGGAGTCCCCTATTTAGTGACGGAGGTAAAGACAGTATTAATCAGTAAATATGGTGAAGCACAGTGTCTAGTTGTAAGGAAGGGGTTGATCCTACTGAGTGGGAGGAAAGGGTGGGGGAGGGAAAGAGGAGGTGTTAAGCCAAGTTTCCCAAAGGATAGAGAAAATGGGCTGCGCATGGTTTTAGAGGATAAGGTTTTAGGGAGCCTTCTTAAGGGAACCAGGCATTCTAAGTAGCAGGAACAACATGAGCAAAAGCATAGAAATGAGAAAGGCCTGCATGTCAGGGCTCAAGGAGGCTGTGGTGGGGAAACTGGAGATGAGGCCAGCGGAACCAGGCGTGTGTGTGCACTAGGTTGGAGGTGGACATCAGACACTAGCTTCTGACAATGTGCTTTGTCAGGGACCCTCCTTCTTCTTCCCTCCTTTTTGGGGTGCAGTTTCAGACGTGCTCTTAGAGAGTTTGTAAATGAAACTGGCAGCACTCTGAGGCAGAGAGAGGGGAGGGGAGAAAATGCAGCGAACATTCTTTCTGTGTGTTTCTATTTGGCAAGAAACCTTCTGTTTTCCTAATGGAAACTTTGACACACTCAGTCTGTATCTTTTCATCCGCATCCAGCTCATCTTCTGAACATTCTTAGACCTTTATTCTGTCAGACCAAAAAAAAAAAAAAAAAAAGAAAGAAAAAGAAAGAAAAGAAAGGTCACTGAAATCTCAGTCTAATTGCACCGTGATACTTCTGTGGTGAACTACTTGAGGACTTGAGGGAGTTCATGGCTCGGAGTGAGTACACCACGAACCCTGAACTCCGAGGACAAAAAGCAGCTAATCAGTAACTACCTACTTTCCAAAAGAGTTCAAGACTTTGGGGACTCCAAGTAGCTTACAAGAAAGGAACAGATGAATGGAAAAGAATGTGCTTGGTTCTTGACCACAAACACCAAACACAGATTCTAGAATTTTATCCATGGCACCAGGACCCTCCCCACATTTTTAAGGCTTGTCACGGTTTAAAAAAATGCTGATGTTCATGATATTTTATATTTACTTTAGAAATAAGTTCCGGAAGATCTAAATCTGGATATAGACACAGGCAGGATACTTCTAGATAGAAGTTGGATGGTCTATGTTTGTTCTTATAGTTTCCTGGAATTTTCCACCATGTAAAGTTAGCAATGGTAGTGCTGAATTCTACTCATGTGCCTAGGGAAGAAGGTAAATGGAAAATGTGAACCTCATTCCTTCTAAATCTTTCTCAATCCCTTCAAGATTCTCTACCTGCTTCTTGTCCCCAAAACTGCTAAGATGACCTCACCTTGTCCTTCAGGGAGAAAATAAAGCCTGTTATATGTTGAACCCATCAACATTTTACTGCTCCAGAAGCTCTTGTGTTAATGAAGAAATGTTCAGAACTGAAATGATTAGAGCAGAAGAGCTGAGACTTAATCAGTGCATTAATCTATTGAATGGACTAATTTGAAAGGACTACTGTGCCATGTGATTACTGAGGAAGACAGGCTGTGACTGTAGGAAGATGACTGGGGACATGCCTTTGGAGTTTATATTTTGTCTCTGGTGCTTGGTGTTTTCTTCTCTCTCTCTCTCTCTCTCCTTTCTGTCCACCATGAGCCAAAGTGCTTTCTTCGCCATTCCTTCCAGGCATGATGCGCTACCTCACCTTGGACGCAAAGCAACGGAGCTGACTGAATGGTCAGCTAAACTGTTCTTGCCAGGTCTTTTGGTCACAGCAAGGAAAGCTGACTAACCACCCACCTACATCTACAGGTTTGCCTGACTCTGTTCCTGAAACCTTCCTCAGCTTCACGGAGGAGCTCTGCACCAAATCCTCTTCCAGCTGAGCTCGTCTCTCCACCTGGGCACTAGAACATGTCCCTGCCAATCTGCCATGAATATCTGCCCCACTAGTTCCTCCATTTTGCCTGTAACTCTACTTCTTCCCTTTAGCCTTCAAAATATCTAGTTTTTAACCCTCTTAAAAATAAAAAGACAGTCAAGAACTCTTTCTTTTATTTACCAAGCCCCCTCTACTTCTTCCTGCGTGAAGCTCACTTACAGAGTAGATTTTCCTGAATGACTTCATGTTCTGATTTTTCAATTAATTCTTCAACCCTTTTAATTCTGACTTTAATCCTTTTCCACTTTAGCATTTCTGTTCCTGATAAAGTCTCCAATAGCTTCATGGTTTCCATATACAAAGGGAAACCACCAATAGCTTCACAGTTTCCATGTACAAAATATACAAAAGACACTTTTAATTCCATTTTTTATCTATTATTTATTTATTTGTACCAGGAATTGAATCCAGGAGCACTTAACCACTGAGCCATAACCCCGACTCTTCATATTTTTAAATTTTGAGACAGGGTCTTGCCAAGTTGCTTAGAGCCTCACTGAGTTGTTGAGGCTGCTTTGAACTTGCAATCCTCCTGCCTCAGCCTCCCTGAGCCACTGCAATTCCAGGCATGTGTCACTGCACCTGGCTTCTTTTCTGTTTTTACTACCATCGGCCTTTCACATTCTTCTTAAAATGCTCAGTTGTTTAGCTTCAATGACACAACTAACCTTGTCTAAATTATACCAGTATAACTTTTCCCATATATTTCTTTATTCTCATTGAAATTGCAGGTGGTTAAACTCTAACTCTTACCACTATCCTGATTCTTTACCTACCACTCAAATGACTGATTTTCTCAACTGGTCTGGATTCCTCTCCCTCTGTAGGAAGGTGGGGTCTGCCCTCCTAAGTGATAACATTTGGCCCTATTATATCTCTGTAGTCTTAGGAGGAGGACAAGACTGAACTAAGGTCATTACAATGATGTGGTCTATGGAACATATAGATCAGACAGGTACAGTAGTCAGGACTCTAGATCTGTTATTGACCTGGATGAATTATTACAGTAAATGTTTGCTTATCAAAAGGCATCACTTGGATGAAGGACTATCAAAAATTTCATTTGACTACTTAAAGGCCTTTGGTAGCTCTAGGTAGGCACAGTGCTTGGGTGCTGGTCTCTCCTATCTGGGTAGTGCACAACATGAGAAGTCTCAGTAAATTCAGTCTTTACACCATTACCTTCTCACTCTTTGGGCAGCTGATTTTTGCAGGACTTAACTTGCTCAAATAGTAGTCAAAAGATCAAGGTTGCTAAGGCCAAGATCCTCCTTCTCTACAGAAGATATTGGTTTGGATTTGGCAGCATTGGGATGGCCTATATGAGGTTGGCCAGGATAGGGAGCCACGCAAAAGGATTGTTAGTTGAAAGACTAAAGCCAGAACAGGGAGCAACACCAGCTGTTCTTCTTCCTTAGGAAGATGATGGAGAAAGAATTCAAGCAAGCTTTCCAAGCTAAGAGGGCTGGAATCAGACAGAAGAAGTTTAAGGAAAGAAAAAGCCATGAAGATACTAGCAGGAAGTAGTAAATAGAATAATGGAATGTCCTTCAATTCATTCATGAAATCTTTGAACTTCCACTATGAGTCTGACTCTTGGTATTCCAAAGAAAAAAGACACGCTGCCAGCACTGATGGAGCTCCCAATCTTGTGGGGCAATGTAGGCACAGAAACAGTTGCTTCTGACAGTGTGATGAGTTTAGGATATGTTAGCATACAGATCCTAAGAAGGCATGGAATCTACATTCTGGTAGGAAGGCTCCCCAGAACAGATGATAACCGAATACTGATAAATCAGCAGTGAGAAGCGAGATAAGCACTAATTAGCCAAAGTCAAATGAAGTCAGGAGGGGCAGGCAATGGAGACTGTTCTACCCTGAGGCCTGAACCTAGTAGAATCACCAGCTTGGCAGATCATATTTCCCACAGGATAGTTTTTGTCCACTTGCTCCTTAAGTGCCGGTAGTATAGAAATTTACCCCAGCTTTTCTAAGTCTACATGTGGTCCCTTGTAGGGAGAGAGCCAAAATGTTAAATAATATGTTAAGAGGATGGATGATATTTCAACTGTAAATCTTTTGCTCTGAGTTATTTCTTAAACATCAGATCTATATACACAACTGACCACAAAAAAAAAAAAAAACTCTTAAGTGGATATTGCATCAGCAGCTCCATCTGTTCATAACCAGACTCACCATCTCCTTCCCCAATCCTCCACATGGTCTTCAGTTTCCTAACTTGGAAAACTGTCCTTACTGGTGGAGATCAGAGACCTCAAAGGAATCACCTTGAGTTTCTCCTTCAACCTTACTCCTTACATTCAGTCTATAATCTTAGTGGTTCCACGTCCTAGATACTCCTAAAATATGCACTCCTTCTCCAGGTCCTTAACACCTGCTCTAGCTAGCCTCTGCTATCTCTCACCTGGACCACGAGCCACAGCCTCCTGGCATCTTCTTACCTTTAGCCTCATCCATCATTCTTCACAGTACATCAAAGTTATTCTGATGAACACAACTCGGCTCATGTCGCTTTTCTGTTAAAAATCCATCAGTGGCTTCCCAAAATAAAAAGAATAAACTCCAAGCTCCTTAAAGAATTTATTCAATACCCTTAATGTACAGCCTCTGTTCATGTTTTCAAGCTTTCCCCGAGAGCCACCTACTTTGAATACTCTATCCCCATTACTAGCCAGATTCACTATTGATTCAAAGACTTACTGTTTAATAATTATACCCCAATTCTGTTGAGACAGAGTGCTACCTTGCTCTCTAATTCAATTCATTCTTGTGGTACATATATTACTCTGTAACTTAGTGTACTGCTATTGTTTTCTTAAACCATTTCTCCTACTACACTATGAGCTCCTAGGACAGAGCTTATGTCCCCTAGAATCCCACATAAATTACTTAAGCACTTAGTCAGTGTTGGACATCTTTCCCAGGTATAGATGATATAATAGTGGGGAAAGAAAAAAGCCTGCTCTTATAGAGCTTACATTCTTATTGGCAAGGATGAATAATAAGCATATATACAATTTAAAAATACAGACCATTGAAATTTAAAGTACTCTGGTAACAACACAAAGGAAATAAATAGGATAACATGGCAGGTAAGTGGTTGGCAGAGCACCCCCTTTAGCAGGTGTGGAAATGAAAGGCCATATATTTTTAGTCTTTATCTACAGCAAGAATAGTACTTAAGGGGGTTGGAGTGGTGGCTCAGTGGTGCCAGCGCTTGCCTGGTATGTGTGAGGATGCAAGCTCAAACCCAGCACCAGGTACACAGCAAAGTATCAGAGCAAGCAACGAAGACCTCACGAAAAACTGAATAAAATTGATTCTCTCTTCCTCTCTTTCACTGTCCTTCTCTCTTTGGAAAAAAATAAAGAATAATAATTGGGGGAAGTGCTGGTGAGTAATATTGGCCAGATTATGTTGTCATATTGTGTGCATGGATGAAATGTGACAACAGATCACACCATTATGAACAACTACAATAAACCAACGACAAATGTGGAAAAGAAAACAAGGATTAGTACCTGGCATGTGTTCAGGTTTCAAATATTTCTTAAATAAATTAACTTGAAAGGGCTTTACTGAAAATGGTAATCTTTTAATATATTTATTATTGCCACTGCTGGCTATAGTAATGATGCAAATTTCATGTTGAAACTTATATTCAATACCAATAAATAGTTTGACATCTTCAAGGTACTGCACTCTATAAAGGGAAAGGATGCCAGGGAAGGATAAGAGCAGTTAATTTCACATGGCACGTATGGATGCCATGTGAAAAAACCTGCACAGATTCCTGGACAAATTCTGTGATACATAATGTTGCAGAGAGTTGTGTTCTTCTGTTCTACTCTGACACCAATTTTATGTTTTTAAAACCAATTTCTTAGGTTAAAACCAATGCATTCTTGCAATTAGGGTGGTAGAAAAATGTGTTTTAACATGTTAGTTTTCTAGATTAAATAAGTATTCACTAATGTCTTCTTTTCCAATCTTACTTGAACAGAAAAAATGGGGGAAGGTAATTTTCTGAAGATTAAGGGAACAGCATTATCAGAAACCTGCATTATTACTGTATTTACAAACATTGATTAAATTCTAAGATAATAGTGGTGTAACCCTATCACTTCTGTTGGAATTATTTTTACTGAGATTATTCATACATTTATTCTAACTTGCTATTTGGGAGCTTTTCCAATGGTCATTGTGGTGAATGCTTTACACATATTATATCAAGGAGGTCAATGACCCTAAAGAGCAAGTGTGATTTCTCCATTTCACAGCTAAGGAAATGAAGGCTAGGGAATTTAAAAATCTCATCTAAGACACAAAGCTAATACCTTTCCAAAATATTGCTTCATTCTTTTACATTCTTATTAAAATTATGGAGGATTAAACTCAAACTGATCACTTAATGCCACATTTTTCTTACTCCTGGAACAGTTCACTGTCAGGCACACAGTTGACATCCAAAAAATGACAGCAATTATGTGCAATGTGCTGATACGCACTTGTTGACGCGATTGCCTAACCAACAACGTGAGCAGTTACTCACCTGAAGGCCCGGATCGTTGTGAGTCCTTCAGCCGTTTCTGAGAAGTGGCAAAGCAGAGGGAGCTGGGTACTGTCATCAAGTTCCTGGAGGTCCCTAGGAAGGGGAAGCACACAATAAGCTTCACAAGCACCCAGGCTCCAGGACCACATGCTTCTAAATCAAGGTCATTTGTCATTATGTTTATATTGGTCATTATAATTATTTCCTCCTAGCACTCAATTAACAAAAACTTCAATAACTTACACTTTGGAGAGAAAAAAATGACGGATACATAACGAATGCACATTTTGTACAAAATTCTCAGCTTGGGTAACAGCTAAAGTAAAGTGCTGTAGAGACACACAGAAAGAGCAGTTAATTCATACCTGGGAATGAGCGGTATATTCCTTAGGCAGGTGAAATTAGACCAAAACTTAAGCACAATGAAGACTTCAATGACACAGACTTGAAGTGAATTGCAGCTAAGGAAATACAAGAGCAAGCACAGAAGCCTGAAGAACTGGCAAGTTAGTTCCCTCTGGCTGAGGTCCAGAAGGCTCTGGGGGCTCTGTAGTGGGAAACGGCTCTCTAAAGGACATGGCCTTGTAACTGTGGGACTGGGCTGCAGAGGATTCCTAATAGGATGAAAATCTCACTGAAGACTTGAAATAAAATGATCAGAACTGTGTTTGATCAATGTAACCTGGGACACAGTGTAAAGGATGAAAGAGGATGATCAGGGAATAGGATAGTCTACATGAGAGTTTTTCAAAATTCTAAATCAATGTCATACTGAACAGATTTAACATCAAGGGTGGGGTGCAGACTGCGAGATAACCCACTAGGAGTAGCATTATATTCTGCAATGACCAAATAGTTGTGTCAAGGTAAATAAGAGTGAAATATGGTTGGCTGTTTCTGGTTGAGCATACTTTAAAAATTATAGCATTATTTACCAGGGTAGAAGGCCAAAGAGGAAGAGATTTGGTGAAAAAAAGGTAACGAGTTTCCCTTTGGCCACAATGAATTGAATCCCTGTCTTCATGGAGCTTCCATTCCATTCCTCCCAGGAACTATGTATAAACATATGCATTTGTGTGTATGTGTGTACATATGTGTGCGTGCGCAAAGTATTCACTGCATGGAATTTCCTGAATCTGACTCTTTTGTAAAGGGGCATACTCTTAACAGCTTTTCTTTAAACCATTTGAACTAGCAATTCTAGAAGACAGGCCGAGTTTGGGTCATTGGGGTTGACAGAAAATTAGAGAAGAAGCGTCATCATTCACCTGCTGGAGTCAACTGAACCGATAAAAACTGTTATGCAATGTTCAATCATCAACTTAGGTCCAATAATCAATTTTTGGCTCCTGTGTAGTCCCACAAACAAATGCAAAGTCTTTTCAATTTGGTGTTTCAAAATGGATTTGCTCACTTCAGAAATTGCAGATGAGGTGGGGTGGAGGGTCGAAAACACAGAGGGAAGAAGAATAAAAATGAAGGAATGTGACTGGCCTCTTATTTTTAATGTGAAACCAAATGGCTCTTAGCACATCTAACAAAAACAACAGATGAGGTTTTTGGAGAAGGAAAGAAAACTTAGGATGGAGTAAACTGTGTTTCTAGAAATGTATTTTATGAAATCAAAAGAGGTAAGGATGCAGCTTGATCTTGCATTCCTGTAAGAAGGAAACGTGGACTAACCACCCATGAGACCTTCGAATTTAGGTATCTGTGAAACTCCATGGCAGCCAGAAGTGATGACACATGCCACCAGCTCGGGAGGCTGAGGAAGGAGTATTGCAAGTTCAAAGTCAGCCTCACTAACTTGGCAAGGCCCTAAGAAACTTAGCCAGACCCTGTCTCAAAATAAAAAATGAAAAAGGCTGGGGATGTAGCTCAATGGTTGAGCACCTCTGGGTTCAATCCCTGGTACCCAACTCTCCAAAAAAAACCAAATCAAACCAAAACAAACAAAACCCACCAGAACATTTCCTGCACCTAGCTCCCCTTAAATTCTCTTTTATGTATTAAAAAAATCGTCTGTTAAATTGCCCAGGTTTTTCCAGGTGTGTAAGTCCTAAAGAGCAACATCCAGAAGGATGATCTTGTTTTTGAGGTTTAATATCATGTGCTCATCTTTGCTCACTTTCAGAGACTTTCACACAAGAAAGAATGAACAAGAATAGTGATTTGAGAAGGAAACAGAAGATGGAGGAGAAGAGGAAGCTACTTTCCAAGCTGCGCCATATCTCGGGACCAAAGCAGCAGGTATAGTTTCTTTCTCAGCAAGGTGGATGAAAAGGGATTTCACTAAAACTTAATATTGAACACTCAAAGCAGTTTAGGGACTTAGAAATTTGGGTACAATAAACAAAGATGAAAGAACACATCAGAGGCAACCAGCTGCCCCGTTGGCCTTGCTGGTGGATTCACCATAGGCACAGAGTTAGGGATGCAACTTTTGGTATGGAAAAACCAGAAATCAAAATTGCTGCCTGCGGGGCTGGAATGGTAGCTCAGTGGTTAGAGCGCTTGCTTGGCATGTGCGAGGACGCAGGTTCAAATCCCAGCACCACACACACACACAACTAAGTGTTGGAGAAACAAAGGCCACATGGAAAAATAAATAAAATGGATTCTCTCTTTTGCTCTCTCTCTCTTAAAAAAAAATATGCTGCCTATGCACAACAAAGAAGACAATTAGGAATGTGAAGGGAGCTCACAGAATGGGAGAAAATCTTTGCTATCTACTCTTCTAACAGAGGATTAATATCTAGAATATGTAAAGAACTAAAAACACTTTACACTATAAAAAATCAAATAACCTAATTCATAAATGGGCAAATGAACTAAAAAGACACTTCTCCAAAGAAGAAATACAAATGGCAAGAATACATGAAAAATGTTCAATGACATTAGCAATTAGAGAAATGCAAATCAAAACTATACTGAGATTTCATCTCATTTCTGACAGAATGGCAATTATCAGCGGCTGGAGTGGTGGTTCAGTGGTTATGGCGCTTACCTGGCATGTGCAAGGTCGTGAGTTCAAATCCTAGCACCACGTACTCAACAAAGTGTTGGAGCAACAAAAGCCACATGAAATATTAAATAAAATTGATTCTCTCTCTCTCTCTCTCACTGTCTCGCTCTTAAAAAAGGAGGGGGGCAAGCTGGAGTGGTGGCTTGGTGATTATGGTGCTTGCCCAGCATGCGCAAGTACACAGCTTCAAACCCCAGCACCCACGTATACAACTAAGTGTCAGAGCAATGAAAGCCATGGGGAAAACTCAATAAAAATTATTTCTCTCTGTCTCTCTGTCGCTCTCTCTCACTGTCCTTCTCTCTTTAAAAAAAAAAAAAAAGAATGGATTCATCAAGAATACAAACAATAATAAATGCTGGAGAAGATGTAAAGAAAAAGGTACATTTTTACACTCTTGGTTGGACTGTAAAATTAGTACATCCACTATGAAATCAGTATGGATATTCCTCAAAAGATTAGGCATGGAACCACCATATGAGCCAGCTATACCACTGCTTGATATTTACCCTGAAGAATTAAAGTTATCTTACTACAGCAATACATGCATACCTATGTTTATAGCAACACAATTCACGATAGCTAAACTATGCCATCAGCACTAGGTGTCATCAACAAATGAATGGATAAAGAAAGTGTGGTTTATACACACAATGGAGTTTTATTCAGCGATAAAGAAAAATAAAATGGCATTTGCAGGAAAATGGATGGAACCAGAGACTATCATGTTAAATGAAATAAGTCAAACTCAGAAGGGTAAGGGTCATATCTTTTCTCTCATATGCAGAAGCTAGAGAGAAGAAAGGAAAACAAAGGTTGGATGGATCTCCTAAAAATCAAAGGGAGATCAATAAAAGAAAGGGACACAGAGGCAGGGAGGAAGTGGGGAAATGCTGGGGCATAACCCTGGTCAAATTATATTGTTATATGGTGTGTGTATGAATATGTAATAACAAATCCCATCAATACATACAATTATAATGCATGAATTAAAAATGTGGGAGAAAATGCTGCTAATCTTAGCTGATTCAGAGACTGCATTGTTCACTGATGCTTCAAAAGGACACTCTGTATCTCAACTGGCGACAGAGAACTGAGGCAGTAGCCATCTTGGGTTGAGAGCACCACCACTGAGACTCAGGAGATCAGAGAAAAACAAACACAGCCTTAGTACTCCAGCTGCCTATCCTGCCTATCCTGTGACCTAGGCTGTGCCAGGCAGAACACGAGTGAAATGGCAGAGAGCAGCCTGTGCCCAGGGGGATCTGAGTCTGAAGGGCAAAGGGGCACCTAACTCACTTCTCCTTTGAGTTGGGCAGCTCAGGTGACCAGCTGAAGCAGCCTAGAAGTCTGAGCAGGCAGGGGGAGTATACACTCAGGGACTAAGGCAAGGAAGCTGTGCTCCAGGGCAGCAGTGAGTGGAGGATTGGTCCCCATTGACCTCACAATTTCTTGGGAGGCTCCTGAGAACCAGACCTACAGAAGAGGCTGAGTACTGTCTAGCTGTAGGGGCATGCCAATCTAGTCTGTCCCAAGAAGGCCCACTGAACAAGGCCCTGAGGCCTGATTAAACCTAAGCTCCACATCCTGGAACTCCCCTCAAAGTACTCTGCAGAATCTGTCCCCTTGGAGTGTGCAGACTGGTCTGAATGAACAAAACACCAACTGCCAGTACTTCCTATTCCATCCCACCTCACTCTAGTAGAAAGGGAAACTGAGTCTTATATCAAATAGTTCAGTCTTAGGCTGCTCCAATCAGCATCTCAGCACACAAAAACACTTGCCCTCTCTACCAGTACATAACTCATTGGAAAGAAAGACTGTTGGACACAGACAGTGACCACTCAATCTGGTCAGCATGTGTGAATTCTGACATATATCCATATATACATACACTTATTTGTTTCTTTTCTCTTATTTTTAACATTTTTTAAAAATGTAATTAGTTTTTCCTAGCATTGTCTTTTGAGGGTTTTGGTTTTTTTTTTTTATTATATACTTTGGTTTGGTTTGTATTATTTTCATTTGATTATTTCTTGTTTCTCTTTTTTATGCTAATGGACAAATTCCATTGTTCTCTCTCCTTTCATTTGCTTCTTCTACTTTTCCCTTCCTTCTTTATAAACATTACCTATTGCATCTCTTTTTTTTTTAATTTTTATTCGATAAACATGGTCTTACAACTAGGAGAGCTTCATCGCCAAACAATCGAAAACAAAAGTGTAATGACAGACAAGCCAATATTGGTGCCAGACCATGGTTCCCCGCTTTGGGTTCCCCATGGTTCCATGTTTCGTTTTACTTAAGCCCCAAGTTAATTGGACTTCTTGTGGAAGTCAGAGGTTCCCCTCAGGTAAGATTCCCCCATATTACCTCCCTCTGGTCACCTTGATGTCCTTCCTATTCCCTTCTATTGTATCTCTTATGCATCCTTTCCTTCTCACTATTAATATCAAGCAATCACGTGTCTTACTTCTAACGACATATTCTGCTTCATCTTCTTGCTTAGCATTGCTTTGACTATTATGGGTCTCTTATTCTTCCAAATGAATTTGGAAGAAACTTTTTTTTTCAGGAAGGATGGGTTTGAAAACAGCCAGCAGTGGTAAGGCAATAACTGAACTTCTCTGCCTCTTCAGCAGGCAGCAGCAACAACATTGGAGGAAATGAACAGGAATTTGCTAGCTTCTCCCTTTTAGTCTGAATTTGCTGCAAAAAAAGGGGAAAAAGAGGAAGAGACTGGGGATGAAAAAAAAATTCCCTATTTAACGACTCCTGACATTTAAAGGGGCCTTGTTCATAGCCCAGAGGGAGACACAATTATAATTTTAAATTATGCAATGTTGTCTTTATTCAGAAGTTCCCACTTGGAACCCCTTGGTTTGCTGCTGACTTTCCCCAGCTGATCCTCATCTTTTGAACAGTTGAGTCATATCAAGTATCTTCAGTTTCCTACATACATTCCATATCTGCCTTTTATTCTAGCCTTAAATGCACATATTAGATTCACTTTTTATGGATTTATCTTAAGAGGAGACTAAATTTCTTTGAGAACAGCTTTTTGTCCTGTTGGTTGTTTCATTTCCCCACAAGGCTTAGCACAGTTATTTGCACACACAATAAGTGCTTACTAAGTGTTTGTTGAAATAAAGTGATTCTTTCAACAACAAAATTTACTATACTATTTATGGCGAAGCTTCAAAGTGAAACTGGAAATTATAAAGTCACTGATGTTATGTTTCATAAACTATTCAAGTTCTTGGCAAATGACACTTCTCTATCAACAGAAGCTAAAATTCATGCCTATCATTTATTTATTTGACTGGATATTCAAATGTACGTAACATGATCCAACCCCAAATTTTCCATCCTTTTAAAATTATAGTGCTGTTGTCAAGTTCATTTATGTTTATAGTCATGGCTGATGTATCTCTTCAATCTTTTTTTATTTTTTACTTTTGTTGATATTTCAAACCATTACTTTAAGGATTTAAAGTTTTAGCCTTTTTTCTCGCTTTGGAATATAATGATATTAAATCACTTACTTTGGGGGACCATGTTGATTTAGTAAGTTTTCTGTCAATGTCATGTTCAGGAATAAAAAAAAAAACAACCAGAGGATGAAAAATTTGTCAGTCTGTGGACTCAGAACTCAATAGATCAATCCATGCATTAATATATGTCCAGAGCTATGTAAGGTTCAGACAACCAATTACAAAACTATCACATCATAAGAATAGGTATAAACATGTTAAAAATAAGCATTACTAATTCCATACCTTATCTTAAAAAACAAATTGCAGCAAAAGTAGTTCACAGTAAATCAAATATATAGGCTTTTAAAAATGAGTAAAACACTGTTGTACTTACTTCGAGGCAACTCGGAAGTATTTCTGGATAAAATAAAAGGCCACCCCGAGGGGCACGAGAGCAACCAGGAACACAGGAGTAGCATAAGAGATCATCCCAATGGCAGACAGGCAGAGCAGTGTTGAGCGAGTTAGGGACTCCAAAGTTGGAGGGATGTGCTATTAAGATGGTCGTTTTAAAGAAAAATATGTCTTACTCAAAGGAAGCATTAGTTACAATGCAACAAAAATATTCATTTTATATTAATGTTAAGTTATAAAGTTAGCTACAAAATAGTATGTATTCACGTTCAGTGTAAGCAAATCTTCACTCACTTCCCATAGTTCAGTATATCTATTTACCTAACTATCTACATATCATTGATTAGTTATCTACCTATCTATGTGTCTAGGTATTTTGTATAAGGTGGCACTAAACTCTGAATCTTATTCATACATGTATTTGTTTTACCCAGTAAGGTAGACTATAAGTGTTCCCATGTCAGTGTATATAAATCTGTTTCCTTTTAAAAGATGCATAGTATTTTAAATTAAGACTTATTTAGCTATATCTCTGCCATAAGACATTTAAACTATTTTTCCATAATTCCTTGCTTATAGTCTTTGAATGGTTTTTTTGGGTTTTTACATTTAAAATTTGTCTTTGATGGTTTTAGCTCTATAAAAGTTAATTTTAAAAACAGTCATATGTATTAGTCTTTATATTATTTCTGAATTCTGTACCTTACCTCTTAGAAAGACATTTCTCACTCCCAGATTCTAAAGCTGTGAATCTATTTTAGAATGTTACAGGAGCATCATTATTTCATGTGTTTGTTTTGTATCTTATGAATAGTTAATTTTTAAGAAAAGGGGACAGAGTGAGGGGAGTGAAAATCGATTTTATTTGTTTTTTTTGTTGTTTTTTCATCTGGCTTTATGTTTCCTCAACACTTAAGTTGTGTTGGTGGTGCTGGGGTTTGAATCCGGGTCCTTGTGCATGCTAGGAAAGTGCTGTAACCGCTGAGCCTCTGCTCCAGCCCCACCTTAGCAATTCTTTACTGTTAACAGTAATCATGCTTTAATCTTAAAGTGCTGTTTAGCTTACACTGAGAAGCTTATTATTGAACTTGGAAGTAACTCAGGTACTCACCTGGTCGATGATATTAGTGTCAGCTGAAAAGCGATTGAGAATCAGTCCCAGGGGAGTGGTATCAAAGAACCTAGGCAGTGAACAGATTGAAGTACATGATAATACTAAGCTAACTGAGCATCTAAGGGGCATCTAGAGTCAGGAAAATAAGGTTGATCTATTCTTTGGTTCAGACTGAAGAAATTCTTTAAACTTTCACATTTTAGTTGAATTTAAAAATGCATATTTTTATTATTTTTGTAGAAGCCAAAAGAACTAGATCTTTACCTGATTGGTCCAAGAATTATCTTATTGAGAAGATTGTGGTGAAGATTTTTGGCAGCCGTGAGACCCATCCATTCTACAGTGAGAGACGTAACCAGGCAAAGGAAAATACCTGCTCCACAAAGTATACTAAATCCAGCCACATAGTAGGTCTAGAAAGCAACCAACATGAAGAGTTCATAGGAAATATCAACTGAGCTTTTCTCTAACTTGAAAACCAACGTCAAAGTCAAACAAGATTATAGGCATCATTATCTTGCACATATTTAACACTTGAGGGAGTGCAGTTTTGGGAAGCCCAGGGTAGGACCTTCAACCATAATCCCAGAAGCCAACAGCCTGCTCACTTCCTTCACTCTCTTTTAAGGTTTATCTAAGGGCAAATGAAGGGACAGGATTTGTTTTCAGCTTTGAGGATATTCTTGATTTTCTACTTTTGTAGAGCTCATTCTTAACCCCAAACCACAGAATAGCTAATACATTGATATATGGAGTTAAAATTAGTATGGGGGCTGGAGCAGTGGCTCAGCGATTACAGGGCTTGCCTGACATGTGCGTGAACACAGGTTCGTAACCCCAGCACCACATACGCAACCAAGTGTCAGAGCAATGAAAGCTACATGAAAAACTAAATAAAACTGATTCTTTCTTTCTTTCTCTCTCTCACTATCCCTCTATCTTTAAAAAAATCAATATCAGAACAACAAAAAGTCATGTATATGTATATTTAACTTCCTGTACATATATATATATATTGAACCTTCTTGACTCCAAATCCAAGCATCATTTTTTAAATATTTCTTATGCTAACTTTAAAAAATAAAATTAAAAATAATAGGAGTAATTTTTACATGATAGACTATTTATTCTATTTCAGGTCCCACTCTAATTACTAACTTACAAAATCACTGCAGAAGTCCACTGATATTTAGGTTATTAGTATCTAATGAGGTGGCACCACTGTTAATCTCAATAATTCCTTGATGATTTGAAACCAGAACTGAACCCACTGTACCTGGTCAGCTTTTCCAGTATTGTTTATATTGTACTCAGATGTCCACGTAGCCAGCCAGTAGTCTATAGCCACAATAACAGAATGCTTCAAAAGTTTAGAGAAAATCATCAGGAAGAGTAAGAAGAACCCTCCAGATGTGAGATACCACCAACAGGTTTTCCATGGCATTTTGGTCCTGAGCCTCATTACAGTAGACATATTGTCATCCTCATCTTCCTCCTCTTCTTCCTCTACATAAATATACACCAAAAAAACAAGTAGGCAAGCAAAAAAAAAAATTGTTCAAATTTAGATGGGCACTGTGAAGATAAAA
The DNA here is from genome assembly GCA_004027875.1 of Aplodontia rufa. Taxonomy (NCBI): domain Eukaryota; kingdom Metazoa; phylum Chordata; class Mammalia; order Rodentia; family Aplodontiidae; genus Aplodontia; species Aplodontia rufa. Next base: position 4,103 of record PVKS010021639.1, on the reverse strand, counting down.
TTTTTATTGTTTCCCACAAAAATGTGTATAAATTTCTCTTCAAATTTATAGAAATTTAAGTATTAGTTTTGGAAGTTTTAATCTTGTTTAGCAGGGCAAATCTCAATTTAAAATTAAAAAAGTAGGTGAAAAATGAATGAATGACTAAAAAAAACCATAATATCTATGTCCAGATGGACTGTTTACTGATTTTCAAATCAAGTTGACTAGAAGTTTAATACAGAAGCTTACAGGCTGGAGCAGTGGTTTGGTGGTTATGGCACTTGCTCGGCATGCCCAAGTACATGGGTTCAAACCCCACCACCACATACACAACTAAGTTGGAAAGCCACATGAAAAACTAAATAAAAACTGATTCTCTCTCTGTCTTACTCACTGTCCCTCTCTTAAAAAAAAACAAACATAAGCTTACTAAGTCATTGAAGGAAATGTATTGCCAATTAAACCATGTGCCTGAGCTGCAAACATCTACAATTTCTTACATGTAAAATTTGAATTTATAAAACTACACCAGGAGAAAACAGACTGAAATTTTTGTATAGCCCAAGAATGCTAATCCATGCTTTCTCTGTTTCATTTCAGATGTGGTCAAGAAGATAAGCTGACAAGGAGGAAGATCCCAGAGGATAAAGCCAGGCGCCACCAAGAACAATGGACAAGCAGTTGCTCTCCAATGTTTAAACTGCTTGGGTACTCCAAGGTGGGCTATCCTCACAACGGGCTTCACTGCTAGGAAAAGAACTTTCTGCATTTCTTGACCAGCAAAATTTGGTCATCTGCATGGCCAGTGACTATGGTGTTTCCCCTCCTTTTCCTCTCCAAAGTCGGTTTTCATTACTCTTATGCTGTGTCTATTCCATAGGGTCAGAACGACAGACAACATATCTTCTGTTCATAGGATATCAGACCAGATGGATGCAAATGTGGATATGATGGGAAAACTGAGCATCACCAAGGATCTCAGTGTTTGAGTTGAATGCAACAAATCACTAAGTCTCAGATGACCTCCCCTTTGGTAAGAATGTGTTCTCTGTGTGAGAACTGGAATGGAAATTTGCTGACCAAAAAGAAGAACATCAGCAAACTGCTAGCTGTCTCCCCAGCATCCATTTGCTGCTTCAGTATTAAATGAAATTGCAAGTTCCCCATGGTTGCCCAGCTAAAGACATTTCTTCACTCTCCCAGGACCTAATCTGTCCATGTAATGAACTGGCCAATAGGAGGTAGAAGCAGTACATGCAACTCCAAGTCCCTTAAAGGAAAGGAGGTGCCCACTACTTCCTTCTTCTCCTCCCGGTGACTTGAACAGACACACTGATAGGTCCTGGCATCAGCCTTGTAGGAAATATAGATTGTAATGAGCTCTTCAACATACACCATCTCAAGAGAGAGAGAGAAAGAAAGAGAGAAGATGGATCAACCCAGCAAGCCCAGGGCAGAAACTACCTCCACAGTTGTATATTCCCCACTGGAATGATGGAAAAAATAACTTGGCATAACTACACTTTTATAGTGCATTAGAGATAATTAGTTTAGAATTCCAGAAAATGATATCTGTTTATAGCACAAAAAATTTTAAGAACATTTTTTAATCTTACAAATTGAAATGAAAAATTCTATTTTCATTCATTCATTTACAGCATGAAAACTTGTTGAAACACCGAATAGTCATCTGAAATATAAGGGTAGGTAGCATGCATTTCTGATCTCTGGCCTCAAATTTCAATCTTCTCCACTTCTTAATTAGTGCGTTGTAATGCAGCAATAAATAAAAGCTACACAGGCAATGCATTTATTCTATGGACTTAAGAGATGGTCCTTACAGCATTTTTGGCAACAAATGTGATATAATAATTCTATTTTGTTTTTCAGATTTCTAATAAATCTATTTTCCCACCATAACACATTAGATCCAGACTATGGAAGCATAACAAATGGTTAATTTTCCTGTCCTTTATTGCTTTAGTGTCATGAAAACATCACAAATGAGTGAAGTAAATGTAGATAATTCAAAACACTGTCTTTCCCATATTTCCCATTGATTGTACATTTCTGAAGAATAGGTATTCTATTAAATATATAGCTTGATTTGGTTATTATACTACTCCATTCCAATTTTTTTGTGAACAAAGATCTAGATCTATTTACAGAACACTGACCTCTTCTTTTCAGTTCTCTTTCACACTGGCACAAATATAATGGACCCACTGTGTGGAGCCCGTAGTAATACCTGTTGATGGGTCATGTACACCTTTCTTTGACTCTTACTCTGTTTTTTTTTAGTATTAGGCATTTGATTTAGCTCCCCCACCCCAACAAAAAGACATGAAGAAACATCAATTGACACAGGTAAGCTCCTCACACTACCCCATATGAAGATTTCAGATACAAGATTAAGATCTACCTTCGTCTTCATCCTCCATTTGGGCTTTGGCCTCTCTGGAGTACATGGCTCTTCGGAGAGTTTTCCTCTCTAATGTTGTCTGGTCAGCTTCCATATCCTATAGCAAACGTCATGCTGTCGTTAGAGGAGCCCCCAGCACAGAAGGCTTTGACTTTACAATGAAGGACTCACACATGCAAATGATTTCATCCCAGCCTCAAGGACTCTTGGCTCCCTTTGGAGACCCAGCACTCCTGCACAGGAGCATTTGGAGAAATGCCCTGGGTTTGTAGATTACATTTCAGCTCTCAGAGGTACAGGGCAGTGAGAAGACAGGAAAAGCAGTAACGATGTGATGGGGCCAACCCCAGGGGTGGGGGGTAACTCCTGGGGCCTAAGGCATAGTTTTACCAATGTCACTTATTTTATTTTCACATCAATTTCAGACACTGTAATGTTTTTAACTAAGGATTTATTGATGTTAATAAATATCTTCCTTTAGAAAATGCATGTGGGGCTGGAGTGGTGGCTCAGCATGCGCGAGCACGCAAGTTCAAACCCTAGCACCCATGTACACAACTAAGTGTCTGAGCAACAAAAGCCATGTGAAAAACTAAATAAAACTGATTCTTCTCTCTCTCATTGTCCCTCTCTCTTTAAAAGAAAAAGAAGGAAAGAAAGAAAGAAAGAGAAAATGCATGTGGTTCTGGCTTGGCTGGACTTCTATTAGGCATTCACTATTAATATGAATTCTTAAATCAGAATGAATTTCTTTAGCATCTCATTGAGGGAGCTGTACTGAAGACAGGGACTTCAATAGGATTTGAAGGAAAGTAAGTAATTTTGAAGCAAACAGGTAATTATGTTCCATAGGTGTTTAGGTTTAAGACAAAGCCCTAGGAAGAAGGATAGAGAAAAAGAAGGGAAAGGTGCCCAAAACAAACTATAAATTGTTAAGGGTTGGTACAGACGTCCTGTACCCAAGAAAGGAAGAGGTGTTTTACTTTCTTCATGCCTGTTTCCACACCCATCAGCCCCTGTCCTCCGACCTCAGCCCTTGGGTGGCAGTAACAGTTGAGTTTCATGGTGGGTTAAATCAGGCTCTGTGGGCCAGTCTGGAAAAGCGACCATGGCTCTGCATCAGTGGCGCGAATACACTCTGAGCCCCGCCCCCCAAACTGACCCACACACTTTTGGAAACATGACAAATTGTGGGCTTCCTGTATGTGACAATACGAATGCCACCACCAATAATAAAAACACAGTTTGACTGTTACAACAATAAGCCAATAAACTTTTGGTGATCAGTCCCCAGGTAGTGATCTTGGGATCTTTGGGGCATTATGTAACTTGTGTGATTCAGAAGACTTGTTATTCTATAAGTCTCTATTACTTCCTGGTTCTTGGTTAAAAGGGTAAAAGCAAGTGTCTCCTGAACAGCATTTTTACAGAGACAACTTCACATTAGCAATTAACTTTGACCAAGGATATGAAAATCAACATTTGTCAATGAGTCTAGATAAAACACAAAGTGAGAAAGAATCCCTGTCCTTTGTGTATCCTGTAATGGAATGAAATAAACCTGAACCCTGAACCCTGGACAACAGATTTGGCTGGTTTGATTCCCTACTAGGTGTGAACATAAGATTTTTCTTGGGACTTAAAAGTCACAAAAAGCCTTCAAAGAAAATTTTCTTTCTTTCTTTTTTTTTTTTTTTTT
>PVKS010021638.1:0-34870 GCA_004027875.1 Aplodontia rufa | reverse complement strand
GTAAAATTCCATGGTATATATGTACCACAGCTTTTGGATCCATTCATCCAGTGAGGGACATCTGGGTTGTTTCCATAGCCCAGCAATAGTAAATTGTGCTGCTATGAACATAGATATTGCTGTGTCACTATAATGTGCTGATTCTAAATCACCTGGAAAGATACCCAGGAGTGGAATAGCAGGGTCATATGGTGGGTTCATCCCTAGTTTTTTAAGGATTCTCCATACTGCTTTCCAGAGGGGCTGTACCAGTCTGCAGCTCCACCAACAGTGTGTTAGTGTGCCTATCTCCCCACAGCCCCTCCAGCATCTGTTATTGTTTATTTTCTTCATTTTTGCCATTCTGACTAGCATGAGGTGAAATCTTAATGTAGTTTTCATTTGCATTTCTCTGATTACTAGTGACAAGAGCACTTTCTCATGTATTCATTGGCTTGATCAATGTCCTCTGATGAGAAGTTTCTATTTAGCTCTTTGGCTCATTTATTAATTGGGCTGTTAGTGTTTTTGTAGTTGAGATTTTTGAGGATTTTGTAGATTCTGGATATGAGACCCCTGTCAGAGGAATCATAGCCCATGATTCTATCCATTTCCATAGGAAACCTCTTGACTCTTATGATTGTTTCCTTGGCAGTACTAAAGCTTTTTAGCTTTATGGCATCCCATTCACTGATTTTTTACTTTACTTTCTTCACTTTAGGAGACATGTTGAGAAAGTCTTTGCCTACTCCCAAATGCTGAAGTGTTGAACCTAATTTCTCTTCCATCAGTTGCAAGGTAGCTGGTTTAATTCCTAGCTCCTTAATCCATTTTGATTTGATTCTCATGCAAGGAGAAAGATATGGGTCTAATTTCGACTTTCTGCAAGTGGCTGACCAGTTTGTCCAGCACCATTTGTTGAAAGGCTGTCACTCCTCCATGTAATATTTTGCCCCCCCTCTTTGTCAAAAATCAGATGTTTGAAGATTTGAGGGTTTGGAGAAACAATTTTTATCTATTTTTTCATGTGGCTCCAAGACGTGGTGCTGGGGTTCGAACTCACATACTCGTGCATATTGGGCAAGTGCCGTAATCGCCGAGCCACCGCTCCAGTCCAGATCCCTGCTCTTACGGGCTTCAATTCAAATTGGGTTGAGAGATGAGCAGTAGGTCCATAAATACACAAGATGGTGTCAGTGGTGGCAGAATGCCTTGAAAGAAAAAAATGAAGATGCTGTAGCAGAGCCTGGGGAGAGGCTGAGTTAGCTGGGTGGTTGTGGAAACCTGAGCAGGAACCTGATGGAGGAGGGAAAGGAGCCTCAGTTTCCCCATCTTCTGCCTCCTTGGCCCTTCTAGGGCATTCTAGGGGAGGGACGGGTTGACCCTGCCAATGAGGGCAACCTCAGCTTTGGCAAAGACCCCTAAGACTAATTAATGCCTTTCATCTTACACTCCATCTGCAGAGGAGGGGTGCTGTCCAGCAGGCTCAGTAGAACTCAGCAGGGCTTCCATGTGATAGGAGGTGAGGATGGGGAAGTGGGGAGGAAGGGCCCAATGCTGACCATGGTCAGCAACTACCTCCCTTCCTGTTTTCACAGGGAGTGTCCTGTCCTAAGCCCACAGCTGGTGGGACTGGTGTGACCCCATCAGGAGGGTTGTGCCTTGTAGGCTTCCTGTTGAACACAGTACAGGCCCTCTGGACCAGAGGTTCATCCCCAACCTATGGGGGAACCTTATGGCTGGGCCCCTCCAAGCCCCCAGACCCAAGTGTCATTTGGAGGTAGGTGACAAGACCTAAACCTGTCTGCTTGAGGGCAATGGCAGGACAATGGTCAATTTATGCCCAGAAAACCCACTGGCATGATTTTAAGCCCTACATTTGCCCTTCCACAAAGGACATCCTGGTTCTGAATACCTGCATGGAGACTGGTTTCTGTCTGGATTAATCTGGTGGACGAATTGCCAAGGATGATGACATGAGGCTGGTTCAGGGGTGCTGGTGGCTTCACAGAGACATACTAAGTCACACATTTACATTTTCTTTGGGACTTCAGTGCCCAAAGGCAAGTGGGTGACTAACAGTGGAATTTTGGCTCATGGCAAGTCGGTGGGGGGTAAGGTCCCTTGAAATAGAGGGAATATAAAAACATCATCTCTTACAGGAGAACAGGACTTTAAAGTTTATTACATTAAACTCACCTCATAGGCGTTCATTTATTTAATTCCAGGCAGCTCTCATTTCAGACTTTCATTCATGCATTCATTGGGCGCCTGGCCCTATGCCAGGCACTAGAGCCCCAGGGTAGGAGCACAAGGTCTCTCTTACAGTGAGGCCATGTGGTCACTGCCATACATAAAATAGCTGTCAAGTAGGAGCAAGGAGGAAATAGAGGCCCAGAGAAGTGGTGGGTAGGGAATGATCATACCTACCTGAGTCATCTCACCCCTGGTCTGTTACTCTTTCTTATTTCACCTGCGTTGATCAAAGTGGGAGCTGCGGCTCTTCGTTCACAAGGGAATTCACCAGAGTTCAAAGAAAACAGGGACTTTGTTCAAAAAAATGTTGGGGAAACACTAGGTTAAACAAAATTTAAAAGATGTCTTTTTTTTTTTTTTGAGAATTTCTCAGGGCTTTAGTAGAGCCACGCGGGGACAGAGTGTGCCCTATATGTCCATGGACTCCTCCAACGGCTCTTCCAGGACTACATTCTGTGGACACATCCTGAGAAACACTGACCCCACCACCTCCTTTAGGGTCCCATCAGCATCTTTCCCACTGACCCCGACCTGCCCAGTCTACACAAAGGCTAGCATCACACTGAATTCTGTCTACAGATCCATGTCCCCAGACTTCCAGCTGTGACATGGGATTTTGAACATCACAGAAGAAGAAGGGGGATCAATCAGGCACTGCTCCTCCTGCGCCAAGTTGCAGCTTTGCGGGACACCTGTCAAATAAGAGATCAGAACTAAACTCCAGTTGGCATACCCAGGAGTCCCTACAGAGACACCCCCTCCTCTGGCCTCACCAGGCCTGGCCCAGGAACCCATGTCAAAGGTAGACCCAGAGTAATCTCTCTAAAGCACAAAATGATGGATGTAGCTTCTGCTTAAACCCTTGGTGGCTCCCCAGTACCCTAAAAGATAAAGCCTCAGCCTGTGCTCTGCTCACATCTCAGCTTCATTTCCCACTGCCTGCCTGGTGCTCCAGCTGCATGTTCATTCCTGCTGCCTTCGCTCCTGACTCTGGGTATCCAGCCCAGTCCCTGAGCATCCTTCAGAGTTTTTTCCCCCTGGCTGGTTTCATTCCTCCTTAGGTGTGGTTTTGTCTTAGGCCTCTTCCTTCTGCGAATTCCCCTTATACTCCTAGGCTGGCCTCTGCTCCCCAATCCAAGAAATAATCTTGAACATGTTTCTGTCTCTCCAGCTAGATCAACTCCTGCTCTATCCAACCAAGGTCTCAGAGATGCACTGAGGAGTATCACATAGTGGAGTCCCCCATATTGCCGAAAGTCCTGCCTACTGTATGTCAGGACTAGTCTGGACACCAGGAAGTGCGTGGATTCTCGGAGAAAGCATCAGCAGCAAATGTGCTGTACGATCTTGAGCAAGTTTCTGGACCTCTCTGTGTCTCTATTCCTCCTCTATAGAGTGAGTGGGTCTTCTCTGATAGGAGAAGGCATACAACACAGAACAAGGCTGGCCTATAGTACATACCATGTGTGTATTGTGCTACGATGATAATGGTGGCTTCGGTACCAGGATCCTGTGGCACCTGGGGATCCCTGTGTCACTGAGTGGCTGCCTCAGGCAAGAGGCTTTTCCCAACTGTTGAGTGGCTGATCCCTACAGTAGGTCGAGTGGTGGACCTCCCAAAAGATACATCCACATCCATCCCAGAACCTGAGAATGTGTCCTTATTTGGGAAAATGTTCTTTGCAGATGCAATTAAGGATCTCTAGATGAGATTTTCCTGGATCATCCCACTGGGCCCTAAACCCAATGACAGAAAGGCAGAGGGCCGTTTGCAACACATAAAGAAGGAGGCCAAGTGCAGACAGAAGTGGAGATGGAGTAATGCAAGTAATGCAGCCATGAGCTAAGGAATGCTGGGAACTGACTTCTAGAAGCCTCCTGCAAGAGGCAAGGAAGGTTTTCTCTCTAGAGCCTTCGGACAGGCGTGGCCTTGCTGACACCTTGAGTCAGATTTCTAGCCTCCAGAACTGTGAGTAAATAAACATCTGTGTGTTTCTTTTTTTTTTTTCTTTGTACTATTGTACTAGAGATTGAACCCAGGGGCGCTTAAACACTGAGTAACATCCCCAGTCCTTTTTATTTTTTGTTTTGAGACAGGGTCTCTCTAAGTTGCTTAGGGCCTTGCTAAATTGCTGAGGCCGGCCTCAAATTTGCAATCCTCCTACTTCAGCCTCCTGAGCTGCTGGGGTTACAGGCATGTGCCTGCAAACATCTGTTGTGTTAAGTTACCTAATTTGTGATAGTTTATTATGGAAACCACAGGGAACTAATATAATCCATAAAGGGCTCTCCCATCTCCAACAAGAACTAATTCACAAATGCCAGAAATGTTCCCCAGGGGTAGCCCCAGGGTCCCTTGAAGCCTAGGAATCTAATTCTGGAAGGAGAAGCTTTTTGTCCTTCTTTGGGATATTGATCCTGAGACATATGCCCTTTTCCCCTCAGCATTGCTTAATGACCCAAGGCATTTACAAATGGAGGAATTCCTCCAGATGCCTCTTCTTCTTAGCACAGGCTGTTTCCTCTGGGAAAATGCTGTTCCTTGCCCGTCCCCTCCCCCAGCCAATCTGTTACTTGACTACTCAGCTTCCAGATTGACTCAGACATCTATTCTCAGCAAAACCCTCTCCATATGTTCCTCTACCAGTTATCTGGCAGAGTTAACTCTTGACTGTTGGTTCCAGGCAACTCATCTTTATTGATTATTAACGGTATCTAACTCAATCCTGAATTTGGAGCAATCATGCAGTCCACGTATGTTTATGGTCTGTGTTTCATAGATTCCTGTCAAATACCTGCAATTTCCTGGACAGGAAACCTAGCCCAAATTTGCTCCCACCACCCAGTGGAGGGTGCAGAAGGCCCCTGAGAGTAGAACTTGGCCATTGGTACTCCACTTCACTGGGCCTCAGTTTCTTAGTCAAGGGAAAAAAACGGAAGTGAGTGTATGACAAACTTCAAAAGGATGAGAAAATGCTTGTTCAGCTCTTCAGAGGTCCAGCCCCTGGTCAGCTGTTTTCTCAGGGCAGTGGCTGTTGCTGTAAGGCTGGGACCAAACCTGGGGCATCACTTCTCTAGGCTTTGTCATCCCAAAACAGCAGGGCCTGTCCGGGTATGCTCAATCCATGGCCTGTAACCCTTTCTGGGATAATGAGTTCCATAAGTTTATCTTTGCAGGGTACTGTGAATTCCTGTTTATCCTGGGATCCAGAGGAATAAACAGAATACTCGGATGACCAGAATTTTCCATTTCAGCATGTTTAAGGAGAACCCAAGACAATAATCACCCCAGGCCTTGCAAAAGGGGACTTCGAGTCACCCGATGCCCACCCTGATGTGTGGGGCAGCATCATTAGGTAGTCAGTAAAAGAATTGCAACTCAAAGGGCATAGAGTTCTAAACTGCGCTCAGGGTAGCCCTGGGAGCCTGGGGCCACTTTGGGTTTCTTCTAAGAAGCAGGGATTCTTTAGCTACAGACAAAATGAAAACACCCGCAAAAGCTTGGAAACCACCGATTAGTTCAGCTTTTCTTCACTTTACAAAAGAAACCCCTGAAGACAGCCATGCGAAGGGCAGTGGCCCTCCTGATGTCCTTCACTGTGACTTCCATTAAATCAGAGTGCTCAGTTAACCGGAATATCCTGCTCCTGACCACCACTGGCTAGGACTCAACTGGGCTTCCCTCATTTACCCTGAAGTGCCCTCCTTCCAGCTTTGAAGAAAGGGACCACTTGGGTGTCTGGGGTTTAGTGAACAAGGCTGTGGTCACCTCCCTATCCAGGTCATTTCCTCCTACAGGGGAAGGTTCTTCCCACACGTCCCACCCGTTGGCCTTCCTGTGCAGTGGTCTGTTTGGACACCGGCTGGCACAGAGAAATGGGGGAGCATGGCAGGCAGCAGTTTGCTTCCTGAGGGGGGTGTTTGAGGGATATGTGGGCAGCACAGGACTGTGGTCACTCTGGCTGCAGAGGCAGGTGGCCCCAGCTGACAGCAACTGATGTAGCTGAGCTGATGTCTCTGTCTCTGGTCCCCTGTACACGTGGATTGAGTCCCTAACACATGGGGATCCAAAGTGGTGCAAGACCCAGTTGGCTTTCCGGGAGCCCACCATCTAGTGGGAAGACACACGTGGAGGCACAGGTGCTGAGGCTTTGAGGGGGGAGCACTCGTGCCAGAATATAATAAAGGGGGAGTGGCAGAAAGTTCTTGCAGGGAGAGCATCACTTCATCTGGGACATCAGGGGGAGCTGGAGAAAGCCCTGTGGAAGAGTTGGAGAGAGCAGTGTAAAAAGGACCAACCAAGACGGTTACAACATCAAACGAGATGATACATGCAAGACTCAGCATTGTGTGGGCCACATGGGGCTCGGCATATGATAGTGATTCTTGTGGTCCTTTGTGTCTGGTGAGGGCCTCATAGGATCTCAGGGGATCCTAAAGGTCATCTAAGCCAGTAGCTCCTTCTTTTTTCTTTAAAGAGAGAAGGACAGCAAGAGAGAAAAAGAGAGAATCAATTTTTATTTAGTTTTTCACATGGCTGAGCTGTGTACATGGGTTCTGGGGTTTGAACCCATGTACTCGCACATGCCGGGCAAGCGCCATAACTGCCAAGCCACCGCTCCAGCCCCATAAGCCAGTAAGTAGCTCTTGATCAGGAGTGATTAGGCCCCAGAGTATGCTTGGCAATATGGGGTAACATTTTTTGGTTCTGAGAGCCGTGGGTGCTGCTTGGATCTAGTGGGTAGGGGCCACAGACGCTCTTGAACATCCTACTGTGTGATGGACAGCCCCACCTCAAAGAGCTGGGTGCAGTGGCATACACCTCTAATTCCAGTGACTCAGGAGGCTGAGGCAGGAGGATTGCAAGTTTGAGGCCAGCCTCAGCATCTTAGTGGGACCCTGTCTCAATAAAAATTAAAAAGGACTAGGGATAGCCAGGCAAGGTGGTGCACACCTGTAATCCCAGTGGCTAAGGAGGCTGAGGCAGGAGGACTGCAAATTCAAAGCCAGTCCAACAACTTTGCAAGGCCTTATTTTTGTCTACCGTTCCTGCCTCATTACTCTGACCTACCTTGTGTGATAGTAGGCCACAAAAGGGGTCCTGTCCCATACCCTGGAGGGAGAGATGCTGTATAAAGAAGGCAAGAGGGATCTGAACAGAGAAGCCTGCCTGAGTTTCTTCACTCTGTCTTTTAGCAATCATTCCTGTGCAGAAAGTCTCTATAAAACCAAGAAACACTGGATTCAGGGACTTCTGGCTATCTGAACTGCTGGAGGATTCTAGAGGATGGTGCTCCCAAAGAGGGCATGGAAAGTCAGCATCCCTTCCCCCATACCTTGCCGTAGGCATATCTTCTTCTGTATCCTTTGTAATATCTCTTACAACAAATCAGTAAATATAAGTAAAAGTTTCCCTGAGTTTTGTGAATGATTTAAGCCTGGTTGAGTTGGTGGGAGCCCTGATTTATGTAGCCAGTGGGTAAGAAGCACTGGTAAAACAATCTGGGGCTTGTGGCTGGCATCGAAAGTAGGGACAGTCTTCACACCTGAATCCCAACCCGTGGGATGTGACACTCCAGATAAATTGTATCAGAACTGAATTAGGTAATAGGAAGCCCACCTGATGTCCACTGCTGCAGAGATTATTGCTTACTTGCTAGTGGTAAGAAGTTTCCACAACTTTGGAGGTCACATAACTGCTCTGTGTTGCCAGTGTATGGTAGGACAAACAGACTAAGTTGGAGTTGGTTTTTCCTTCTCCATCCTCACACTATCCCTCAGTCAGCTTGTTTCATCTATAATCAGTTTAGTGTATTCAGAATGATCCTAACAAGTGGGGTATGGTGGGTTACTGTAATCCCAGTGGCTCTGGAGGCTGAGGCAGAAGGATTGCAAGTTCAAAGCCAGCCTCAGCAACTTAGCAAAGCACTAAGCAACTCATCAAGACCCTGTCTCAAAATAAAAAATAAAAAGGGCTGGGGATGTGGTTCAGTGGTTAAGCATCCCTGGATTCAATTCCCAGTACCATGATCCTATGGCTTCCAAAGGCGTTTGTCCTCTATCAATCCTTGGGACCAACTATAACTAGCCTCATTTGGTTTCTGCCTTCCAAGTCTTTAAATATTTGAGGATATGTTTGTGAATCTTTCCTACTAAATTAAATAACCTCCATGTGATCAGGAAGTCTGATTTGGGCCATAGGCCTGGTCTCCCACCTGAGCACAGGCACAGGGATCCCATCATTCCAGCCTAGAGCCAACAGGGCCAGAGGAAAGCAGAACAGCCCCAGGAACCCAACATCCCTGTTGCTCCCCATGAACCTGTTTTATCTCCTGTGAAATGGGTATCAGGACACTTTCTTGGCCTTTCTTGCTCAGTGCCATAAGGCCTAGGGGAGTCAACAAATAGGTGAATTTGCTGCATAGAACAGCGTAAGAGACGAACATCAGTATGCCCAAATTGAACCCTTCCCTTGCATCTGCATCATCATCCAAGTGTTTTCAAGTTCCTTTGTCTTCCTCTTTATTTGTTGAGCAGAAATGAGGATCCCATTTTACAGATGAGCAAGCTGAGGGTCACTAACGGTGCAAATAGGATTCACCTGAACCCAGATCTTCTGGCTCCAAATCCAAGACCCATAAATCCTAGGGTCACAGGGACTCAAGGGGCCCATGATGGGAAAGGAAGACAGTGTTGGGGCCTGAGGAGACCAGAGACCAATGGAGCGACTGGCGGGAAGCAGCCCACGGGCCACGTACATGTAGCACATGAATTCGTGGCCCACACGGCCCACCAGGGGCATCTGCTTCTCTCTCACATCTACCCCTCGTCTTTCGTTTCCTCTCGCGGCTTGGGTTTCCTTCCTCCCTTCAAAGCTTGTGAGCTGTCTCCTGTGGAAGCCACTTTCTGTTCTTTCTTGGAATCTGCCCAGGGACAGACACCTGCATTTCTGTTTCGATTTCTCCTCAAGCACCAGGTTTCCTGGGGAGCCACAGGGTGGGGGAGGGATGTGGCCATGGGCAGCAGGCCATCTGACATGGAGGGAAGAGTGTGACTGTGTCTGGGGACACAGGCTCTCTTGGTTGCCTGTCCTGTGGTCCCAGCCTGTGCTTGTTAGTATTCCGACTAAATCGTTTGCTTCTCTGTCCCCTCCACATGTGAGTTGTTCAAAACCTTTTCATTTTTTGAAACTGCTTTATGGAGATAGAATGTTCACACCATGCAAGTGTACAATTTAATGGTTTTTAGTTTATTCAAATATATGTGAAACCTTCACCATGGTCAATTTTAGAACATTTTCATCAAAAAGAAGAAAAAAAAATCTCTATTATCCCATGCTCGTCCTCCCTCGCCCTAGGATCAACTGATAATCTGCTTCCATCCCTATGGATTTCTGTGTCCTGCACATTTCATATACATGGAGCAATATGTGGTGGCCTTTTGGGACCAGATTCTATCACTTAGCCTAAGTTTTCAAGATTTTCCCATGCCATAGCATGTATCAGTATTTCATTCCTTTTTATGGCTGAATACTATTCCATTATATGGACATGCCACATTTTGTTTATCCATTTGGGTTGTTTTCTCATCTTGGCTATTTTTGCATAAGCTGCTATGAACATTGGTGTATAAGTCTTAGTGTGGACATATGTTTACATTTCTCTTCAGTTGATACCTAGGAGTGGGATTGTTGGGTTACTTGGTGGCTCTGTTGTCAACAGTCTGAAGGACTGCCAGACAGTCTCCCATAGCAGCAGTGCCACACCATGCTCCCACTAGCAATGTCTTTGGATTCTGGTGTCTCTACATCCTGCCTATCTGTTGTTATCATCTGACTTTTGGATTCTAGCCATCTTACTAGGTGTAAAGTGATTAAGTCGTGAACCTTTTATTTGTTGAGAAGTGAGGCTGGGCTTGGGAGACCTGGAGGCAGCTCCAAGTTTCCCTCCAAAAACTTTGCACAAGTTCCGGTTCCCAGTGCGCTCTGGTGGGTATGGATAGCATGAATGGATGGGGGCTGGATACAGGGAGGCCTGGGACTGGCTCCCAGCTTCTCATTTAGGGTCCCCTTGGCCAAAGCCAGCTCTTTTCTGGCTTGTGCAGCAGTTTTCCTCTAGAGCGTTTTGAGACTCAGCACATGTAAACCTCCTCCTGCTGGTTTGAATTAGAAAGCAACTGGTCCCTCACAGAAAACCCAGAGAAAAACATTATTGTTGGAGGCCAGTCTTTTTGCTGGCAGAGCGGACTGCACTGGCCTGGCATTCCTGAGCACAAAAGCCTTCGCTGGCAAAATTGGAGCCTTCCATCAGGGCTCCCCTCCCTTGCTCTCTCTCACCCAGCTTCCCCTAGGCCTGGGAAATGCTGGCTGCCGAGTGGGAGTCGGGGCAAGAATCTCTGGCTGTCTGGGCTCGTTCGCCCCAGCAGCATGTCGGTGGACTGAGGTCTGACTCAGTTCCCAGCCTGGCAAGGGCCTGAATATCTAGTGTGGTGCGGAGGTGGTGCCTGCTGGAGAAAAGGCCAGGCACCGAGGAGGGCAGGGGGTCAAGTTGGGGAAAGTGGGCAACAGGCTGGCTGGACATAGAACTCACAAAAGGAGAGTCCATGTTGCCGTTGTTATTTTATGGCTGAGTAAACTGAAGCTCTTAGAGGTGATATCCCCTGCCTATAGTCACAAGGCCACATACCATGGCCTGAAGATTGGACCTCAGGTTGGCTATGAGGTCCCACTGTCTCTTTGCATGCAAGAATGGGAGAAAAAGTGCTTTGTGAACCAAAAATCACAGATCAATGTGAGAGGTGCTAAGAATCATTGTTATTGCTGCTTTCTTCCCCACGGCCTGTTCTTTCTGACTCAGAGTGGCCAAGGAAGTTGGTCAGAAGGCACTGGGAGGCCTCTCTTCCAGCTGGCCATCATCCTTCCTTAGCTTCTTCCTGGTCACCAACAGTCAGAGCCCTATGACCAGGGCTCTCTTATCTCTGGCCTCGAGAGTGACAGGCCTGAGCTTCTAGAAGCCCAGTTTCAGATAGGCAGTGGTGATTATCAGGGTCTGTCGTGCCCTGATAAAGCCTCTGCAGCACAGGGCCAGTCAGGCGGAAGCTCCCCTCTAATCCCCTCCCTCACCTGTCTCATAACCCTGGCTCCTTCAGCTCCCTTCCTTCCTCAGAAGGACAGGTACCCTGTGGGCCCAGGCCACTGGAGCTGGCAGGGCCCAATCCTTACTGACCAGTCCCCATATCAGGCACCCCCAAAAGCTTTACTGGGAGGAAGAGAGGCAGATGCCTCAGTTTCCTCCCCTCAGATGTCTTGTCTTCACCTCTGGTTTCCACCTCACGTGTTATTGGGAAGATGGAACAAATTAACACGTTACACGTAACAGAGCCTGGCCCCTGGGCAGGAGCTCCCCAAGGGTCATTTGTTCATTTCTCAGCCCATGTGCCTTAGTTGGGCTGTCCCCCTGGTTCAGAATCTTTTACGATTGTTTTTCTAAAATCCTTCCCCTTATTTATTTATTTTTTTTTTTTGGTACTGTGATTAAACCGAGGGGCTTTTCCACCGAGCTACATCCTTGGTCCTTTTTAATTTTCTATCTTGAGACAGGATCTCACTAAATTGTCCAGGCTGGCCTTAAATTTGCAAGCTTCCTGCCTCAGCCTCCTGAACTACTGGGATTACAGGTGTGCAACAACCCAGCCTACCTTCACTTTTATTTTTTTTTTAGAGAGAGAGAGAGAGAGAGAGAGAAAGAGAATCAAATTTTTAATTAATTTAATCAGTGTTTACATCTGGTTTTCATTGCTTTGACACTTTGTTGTGTCTGTGGCACTGAGGTCCAAACTCGGGTCCTCACACATCCCAGGTAAGTGCTCTAGCCCCAACCTTAACCTCTTTTAAGGCCCAAATTTGAATTCCACTTCCTCCCCCAAATTATTCTGGACCTCCCTGGTCCTGGTAATCTTCCTAGGCTTTCCCTCTTATAGCACTTGGAATGGCCCTTTTGGGGAATAAATAGAAGACTGGAAGTTTATATTCTGCTAGCTTAACCAGGGCCATCTGCAATGGTGAGCTACCAATGGGTTTGGCTGCTCACTTGTGTGTATTGTGCATGTGAACACACACACGCACCCCACCTTTCTGCACTGTGCATGATCTACTTCTATAAACCAGCCACAGTGGCATGTACTTCTAGTCTCAGCTACTCAGAAGGCTGAGGCAGGAGGATCACTTGATCTGAGATGAGCCTGGGGCACATAGTGACACCCCATATTAAAAAAATTAATTCTATAATTAGAAAAGAAGCTGGGCCTGTAATCCCAGCTATTCAGGAGGATTGCAAGTTCAAAGTCAGCCTGGGCACATTAGACTCCCTGTTTCAAAATGAAATAAAAATGGCTGAGGGTATAGCTAGGTGGGAGAGCACTTGCACTTGCCTGGTATTTGCAAGGTCTTCAGCTCGTTCCCCAGCACCACACACACACATGCACACACACCAATTCCAAACAAATGCTAGCATTTAGCATTTAGCATTCATTGATGTTGTCATTGTGCAGGCGGTGGTCTCATACCTGCTCGCCCACTGACATGGAGCCACTATTCCAGGCCACTGGGGTGCGACCCTTGGTAACTCATCAGCCTCAGCCCCATCTGCTCCAACCCCATTGAATACCTATGACAAATCATCTGAGCTGTGTCCCCAGGATCCACTTACCCATTTTAGAAGTCCAAGCTGCTTTTCAAGGGCAGCGCCAATTCCATTCTTTCCTGGCCGGCCCGCAAATCTCAGGAGCCCTGGTCCTTTGGCTCTTGTCTGGCTGCTGTGGCACTGCTGAGCAGCTTCCCCACTGGACTGTAAGTTCCTTAAGAGCAGGAAACACATCCCATACCTCTCTGCCTCCAGTCCCTGGCTTGTTGCCAGCACACAGCAGCGCAGGCGCTCAAGGGGAAGCCGAGACTAGAAACCTAAAGAATTACGATTATGCTTCTAATGATACGATAAAGCAACCATCTATTGAACTCTGATATTGAGACTTTATCTGCTTGCCTCTTTAACCTGGATTATGTCATATGACCTACACTCCCTTTCCCTGGAAACTCACAGACAGAGGTGACATTAAGTGTACCTTATGGAGAAAAGCCTGCTGTGAAAGGAGGGCCTGGACCTCAGAAGCTGCCACCTTTCCTGCCTCAGTTTCCTCCTCAATGCAGGAGCCTGATACCTGCTCTTCTTTCCTCTCCCTCCAGTTGGTTGCAAAGATCAAACAAGACCATGGTCATGTTGTTAATTGCAAATAGCTGCATCAGACACATGATGAGGTAAAATAAATGTTTATTTTTTTTTAAGAGAGAGGGAAAGAGAGAATCAACTTTAGTTTTTCATGTGGCTTTTGTTGCTCTGACACTTCATTGTGTACGTGGTGGTAGGGTTTGAACCCCTGCACTCACACATGCCAGGCAAGTGCCATAACCACTGAGCCACCACTCCAGCCCTGAATAAGTGCTTTTTAAAGGTCCTGCCCAAGCCCAGAAACCTGGCGAGGAAGGGGACTTTTAACATTGCCTTTCCTACTTGCTAAGGACAACAGTAGCCCTAGTTTTACATGGTGGACTCAGGCCCTGGGCAGGTCTGCACTGGCTCTCGTACCCCTGCCTCTCCATTCTCAACCCCTTGCCTCCTCTCCTACCAGCTCTAGTCACACCAGTGGCTTTCCATCCTGATCAGAGCCAAGTTCCCACCTTGGTTATCCCTGTCTTGGACAGATCTTGCACAGATCTTCAGCTCCCTGCTCCCTGATGCCTACCTTTCCCCCCGGGTCTCAGCTGAGATGGCAGCTCTGAGGGTTAACCTTCCCATCTCCCATCTGCTCAGTGCCCTTAGAGGTGACTGAGCACCAATCATCCTAGGTGACACACATCTTCACTCTAGTGGAACAATTAACCGCACAATTAGGTTGTTCAGGTCTGCCTCTCCTGCCAGGTCAGAGGCTCCCTGGGGGCTGGGAAGTTTATCCGGCTCCTGCTGTATCCTAGGGCCATTTGAAGTACACAGGTGGGTGTCACTCAGTGAAGGCTCTCGGACTGAATATTTCATTCAGTCCCCTTCCTCACCAACCGTGCCTGCCATGATGTGTGCCTCTTTGGGTCCATACAGCAGAAGATGCTGCTTGGACCAGGAACTTTGGCAGCATGTGGCCTGTGGACTCTGGAATGTGATGGAACTCAAATCCCAGCTCTGCTACTTCTTAGCTGTGTGATGCTGAGGAAGTTACTCAACCTCTCTGTCTATGTGTAGACTGATCTATTAGTGATTATAATAGCACCTACTTCATTGGTGCCGAGGAAGTGGGATTACATAAATTAGAGATTGCAATGAGTATGACTGTAATTATTATTATTGCTGGTAATGACTCAAAGGGTTCCTCCTCCCAATTAATATCTTTGTCCTTCAACAGCAGGAGCCAAGGTCTGGATGACAGAATTGGAAAGGCCTGGGAGGGGAGCCAGCAGTCTGAGACTCCAACTCAGCAGGCCCTGGCCATGTGACCTGGAGGGAGTCACTCCAGTTTGCCTGTTAAGCAGATGACTAACACCAGTGGCAATCCTACTTCCTAACTTGCTACCTTGCAGGGGTGTGGGAGAAGATCAAATAGAGAAATGAATGAGAATTACTCTCTCCACAAATATTTGTTGAACACCTACTGTGTTCTGGGACTTGGGGAGGACCAAATAGAGAACAAGATGGCACAAGTCCTTTTCCTGGGATTGCTGACCAGGAAGCCAGAAATTAAGGGATTACCACTGAGCATGCAAATGCCTCCCCCAAAGTCTCATTGTGTTCTAGGAGGGGAGCAAGTGGTGGCTGAGGCACGTCTGCACATTCCAGCCACACAGCCTAACAGTCCATCCCTGTTCTGCCTCCTTCCAGCCATGTGATCTGCATCTCCTTTGCTCTCAGTGCCTCTGAGTCTTTATATATGAGATGGACTTTGAAGAAGGCATAAAAATATACCTTACTAATGGTGCTGGCATAAGGATTAAGTGAGTTCATGCATGTAAAGGGCTTAGCACCAAGCCAGATGCATCTAAGACATCACTTTATGGTAGTTATTGTTAATGGCTTGCTGTGAACTTCATATGACCTTGCTGTTTGGCACCCAGGGTTGTAGACGTGACATTGTCCTTCCAAGAGACAGATGAGAAGTGTGGCTGGCACCTGGGGACCATGTTCTCTTCTTAGGTTGGGACTTATTTTTGCCCACACATACATGATTGCATAAGAACACTTAAATGTTTTTTTAAAAAATCGTGTGAGGAGGCATACACCTATGATTCCAGAGACTAGGGAGGCTGAGGCAGGAGGATCACAAAGTTCAAAGCCAGCCTTGGCAATTCATCAAGGCCCTATCTAAGCAACTCTGTGAGACCCTTTCTCGAAATAAAAAATAAAAAGGGCTGGGGATGCAACTCAGTGGTTAAGTATCCCTAGGTTCAATCCCTGGTACAAAAAAAAAAAAAAATCATCAAGACAGAAAGTTGAATAAAGGTTACCAGGGGTTGTGGCAGGGAGAGGAGAAGTTAGTGTTTAATGGGTATAAGAAGTTTCAGTTGAAGCTGAAAAGGTTCTGGAGATAGCTGGAGGTGATGGCTGCACGACAATGTGGATGTCCTTAATGCCACAGAACTGTACAATTGAAAGTGGCTACAATGGAAAATTTCATGTTATGTGTATTAAAAATCTAGAAACAAAAAAGAAAACCAAACAAAAAATAAAAGATAAAACAAAAATTAGATGTCCTCAAAATCCCACCTCAAGTGGGTAGAGTTTAGCATGAGTGAGGCCCTGGGTTTGATCCCCAGCACCAAATAGATAAATAAATCTCACCCTGTTACTGACGGTTTGGAAGTTTGTAATATTTATTTATTTATTTTCTGTTTTTTTTTTTTTTTTGTGAAAGAGGGACAGTGAGAGAGAGAGAGAGAGAGAGCGCAAATCAATTTTATTTAGCTTTTCATGTGGCTTTCATTGCTCCGAGACTTGGTTGTGTACGTGGTGCTGGGGTTTGAACTCATACACCTGCCCATGCCAGGCAAGCGCCGTAACTGCCAAGCCACCACTTCAGCTTCTTCTTTTTTTCTTTTTTTAAAGAGAGAAAGGGATCTTGCTTATGCCACCATGCTTGTCCTGTCTTGATGATTTTTTTTCCTAAAGAGAGATAGGGTGAGAGAGAGAGAGGGCTAGAGAGAGAGAGAGAGAGAGAGGGAGGAAATTTTTATTTTTTTCATGTGGCCTTTGTTTCACTGATACTTAGCTGTGTATGTGGTGCTGGGGTTTGAACCCTGGTCCTTGCACATACTAGTCAAGCCCTCCAACTGCTGAGCCACTGCTCTAACCCCTGTCTTGATGATTTTGACAACTCTGGGTAACTTACATAAGAGGCATCATAGGGTGTGTGTCCCTTTGTTCCTGGCTAATTTCACTAAGCATGGTGCCCTCAAGTTTACTCGTGTTGCAGGGTGTGCCATAATTTTAGTCCTTTTGAAGGCTGAATACTATTCAATAGATGTCCTTTGCAAAAAAAAAAAAAAAAATCGGGACAAAACCAAAGGCGTGGAGGGATGCCAGGATCTTCCTCCAGTGGCTGCCGGGATCTCCCTCAGTGGCTGCAGCTCCGTGGATTTTAGAAGAGCAGCAGGTCAGCAGTAGGTCAGCAGGGTGAGAACTTGGGGATGGTATCAGTGAACCAGCCCTGGATCTCCTCTATCACAAGAGGGAGGACTCAGACCTGCTGTCAGGGCTCTTGTCCCACTGTTCCAGGGACAGTGGACAATGAAGAAAGTCAGCAGAGGGCTGTGACTCACAGGCTTCTGAGACCAGGCAGGGCCCCCACACTTGCCCTATGGCCCCAGCCATTCAACCTGGGCAGTTCCCGCTCCCCTCTGATACCAGTCCCACTCCCCTGGCTCTGAGGCGACCCAATTGGCTCAGTGAGTAAGGAAGGCCGTACAATCCCTCCTTTCATAAACTCCACCGCTGACTAATGCCTCCTAGTCACACTGGTCTTTCCACCTTCCACCCCAAAACCAGTCCTTGCCCCCAGCCGGCCCCTAGGGATTTTGAGGGAGGCCTTTTACCCCCTCTTCCAGTGCTGACCTTGTGCCCTTTACCCCACTGACCCTACCCCCTGGCCACACTATGGAACCCTCTCTTGCTTCTGCTTCCATTCCTCCTGTCCACCCCTGTCCTCCTGACCTCACCTTTCTGGGCCTTGATGTCAAGCCTCCAGCTGTTCCTGTGATAATGAAACCTTTGCCAAAGGACTCACCCTATTCCTTCTCCCGAGCCCTTCCCCTCAGGAAGGAACACCTGACCAACCAAGCCTGGGGTCACCCAAGAGATGAATCCAAAGAAGGGATTTCAGGCACTTTAACAGGCCAGTGCGGAAACTATTTCTGAGCATGTGAGGACATCTTGAAATACTTCTAGCTCCCTTAGGGCACATGGAGAGGCCCTGTGGAAAGAAATGGGCTCTGGAGTCAGATCTGGGTTAGAATTTGACTACCACTCCCTAGCTGGGTAATCATGGGCAGGTAACTTAACCTCTCTGAGCCTCAATCTGCATCTATTAGAAAAAAGATGGGGTGGGGTGGGGAGGTCATAATCCCCTCCTTCCAGAATGGATGTAAGGCATCTTCCATAGAGTGCCTACCTGACCTGAGTAGAGGGGCTCAGAAAAGAGGGTTGGCATGGCCAGGGGAGGCCTTGCCAAGGACAGCATAGCTGGTCAGAAAAAAAGGCAATCTCTGAACTGCTCAGTGCTCCTGGGGACTGTGATTCTGCAGCTGAGAACCGGCCTGTTGGTCTCAGTGTTGACAGGAAGGTGATGACACCTTGTGAATGCGGATGGCTGTGTTCCTGGAGGGGAGCCTGGGGCATGGATAGTACAAGACATCAGGTGACAAGAG
Organism: Aplodontia rufa; assembly: GCA_004027875.1. Taxonomy (NCBI): domain Eukaryota; kingdom Metazoa; phylum Chordata; class Mammalia; order Rodentia; family Aplodontiidae; genus Aplodontia; species Aplodontia rufa. Next base: position 16,677 of record PVKS010021638.1, on the reverse strand, counting down.
AAACTATTTGTTTAATTCTGGAATAGAATCTCCAGAATCTCTCTCTTCCTTTTTTTTTTTTTTTTTTTTTGTTTGTTTTGTGGGGCAGGGAGGGAAGGGCTAGAGAGAGGGCCCCAGCCAGCTCCACTCACTAATGAGGTCTAGTGGAGGTGAACCTGGGGATGACTTAGTGTGTTCTGAGCGGCAGGTTGGAAAACCCAGAAAAGCTCCGGCCTGAGAGGCAAAAGTCATAATCCAGCCCCACTAGCTGTGTGGCCGTGGCTGAGTCACGTCCCTTATCTACTAAGGAATGAGGTGAGATGTGAGGACTTCAGAGGCCCTTCCCAGCTCTGAGATTCTGTAACTTGGCCACCATCTCTTTAAAGATGAAAAGCAGAGATGCTGAGCTAAAACAGATGTGGTGGAGAAAGCCAAGATAATCAACCCAGTGGTTTTTCTCTCTTCAGTGCCCTGCGTCAGCAAGGCCTTGGGTGATTTCTGGCATTTACTCATTTTGATAGGTAATCAAGGCAACATCTGGGGGCCTGAGCTTCCGGAAGACAGCCTGCTCAAACAGTTCCTACTCTCAGCCCTTTCTCCTTCCTTCCTGGCATGGTGTGATGTGAACCTCCGGAATCCATGGGGATCATGCTGGCCCCCAGACTGAGCGCATCCTAAGTGTGGTTTCTATGCTGGGACACACCCCATGACCTCCTGACCTTCCACACTCAGCTGGAGTCTTGGTACCCATTCCCTAAATAAATATTTATTTTGTGTCTCCCCAGTGCCTGACACCAAAATAAAAGGCTCGGGGGCATTTGTGCCAGAGGGAATTCCCATGAAGCAAGGCCTTGATACATGAGAGGATCACACTTCCTGCCCTCAAGGTGCTTATGATCCAGGGAAGCAGATGAGAAGGTGGACAAAGGGCAAGTGGGTAAGGAAGGGTTGGAGGGCTGGGAGGCACGGAAACAGGGAAGGTAGGAGGAAGAGAGAACCAGGCAGAGAAATGACACCAGTTAAGGCAGGAGGCAGGAGAACACAATATGTTCAGTGGGTGGAAAGGCAACACATTTAGGTAGCACACAGCTCTGAGGGTTCAATTTCATTCTATAAAAACCCCCTGCCCCTAACTTCCATCACAGACCTGGTGTGTTCCCTTATCAAACTGATCACCTGTAATTATACACTCGTTGTCTGAGCTTCATGAAGGAAGGACTACCACCATGTTATTTACCACTCCAAACAGTGCCCTGCCTATAGAAGGTGCTGGAAAAATCCATGTGGGGTGCATAAATGCATTTGAGGGACGACAGTCAAATTAATGTTTCATGATTGCAGAGTTGCCAGGCTAAGTCAGAGTTGGCTAAAGAGGTCAACTATTCTTTTAACAACCTGGATCCGCTGGGCTCTGTGGTGCCCTCTTGTAATCCCAGTGACTCAGGAAGCTGAGGCAGGAGGATTGCAAGTTCAAAGCCAGCCTCAGAAATTTAATGAGGCCCTAAGCAATTTAGTGACACTCTGTCTCAAAATAAAAAAAAATAAAAAGGGGGGCTGGAGCGGTGGCTCAGCAGTTATGATGCTTGCCGCGTACCACGTACACATGACGTGTTAGAACAACGGAGGCCACATGAAAAACTAAATAAAATTGTTTCTCTCGTTCTCTCTCTCTCACTGTCCCCTCTCTTTAAAAAAAAATGGCTTGGCATGTGGCTCAGTGGTTAAGCACCTCTGGTTTTAAGCACCAGTACCAAAAAAGAACTGGGTACTTATTTCCTGGGACTTATTTCCCCCTTTGCTTCCTAAGCAGTGGTTTTTCACCCTTCATAGAGCCTGGGATTGGAAGGATGTGAGCTGTAACGCAGACGTGTGTAGGCGGGATGCTGCTCTGAGTAAAGAATTGGTCTTTGTCCTCAACTTCACAGGCACCTGCCATCCCAAACTCCTGACAAACATTGTGGGATTCACCTTCCAAATCTCTCTGCAAATTCAGATTTGGCCTGGGGGTTGGGGGAGGAGAGGCAGGAGCCCATAGAATGCATTCCCAGCATTCCTACCTCCTGACATCTCCTGGTACCATAGCCACTGAGCCCAGGATGTCTGAAAATTCCAGCTGACTCATCCATGGGTGAACAAGGCCAACTAGAGGGTGTGGGTGGAAACTCCTGGGGCTCTGTCTCTGTTGAGGTCCCCAATTCAAAGGAGAAAGTGGGCAGGGGGTGATAGCTGGGATGTGAACTTGGCTTGAATGATGCTCAGGTGTCGTTTGAGGTGCCAGAAAGTGGTGACAGGTGCATCAGGGTGTCATGGGTAGGAGTCTGAATTCAGACCTCAAGTCCTTGGATCAGGCTACATCTTTATCATTTATCACCTTGTTAAAATTCTCTGGGTCTCCATGGTCCTCCTGTATAAAGGGTTCCCACACAGTGGCATCATGGTCAGGATGAAGCAAGAAAATGCAAATACTAAGCACATTCCCTGGCCTGGGAGTTGCTAAGCAATAGTGACCTCTGTTGGGATGTCACCCTTTTGAGGCAATGACGTGAGACTTACTTCCGGGTGGGGAAGTGAGTGTGTGATCATTCCTCACTTGGTCCCACAGGACAAAAGTCTGCCAAATCACATGGCGGGAATGTCCCTGTTTGGGGATTTGGGGTAGAATTTCTGAGTTTCTCCATCAGGCTGGAGTTGGGCAGTGGCTGAGTCTCTCGTGCACAGAGAGTTGTGACCACATTCAGGGAACAGGACCAAATAGAAAGGGCAGTGGCTTTTTTGGTGTTCACACTGGCCTCCAGATGGCTTGTAACTAGATCCTTGCCAAGTTCCTTTCACCTCCCCCAAGATTTGTCTGATGCCAAAGTGTTTCTCAAAAGGGGGAAATAGTTCTTTCGTCACTACCTCATCACTGGGTCACAAGACCCCCCAATTTGGCCCCACCTTCCAGCTGTTTTCCCAAGGGAATGTCCCAAAAGTTTTCCCCCAGCTCTGTCCTGGGACCATCGGGGAGCCTGAAGTCCGGGAATGAGGAGAGCATGCAACATGACCTTGGGCCAGTCGCTAGTTCTTTGTTCCCTGGCTATGAAAAGAGGAGGCTGGTTGAGGTCAGGCAGACAGCAGTTTCCGGCAGCCCAATGGGTCCCAAAGGCATCCTGGCTCCACACCATGTGGGGGTGTTGGGATGGAGAACAGAACAGATTTACAGTTGTCCTTCCTTAGCAGGAAAGCACTAGGGTTGAGGCAAATGGTCCTGGGTTCAAATCCTCACACCATCCCCTTGCTGCCTTCGTTACCTTTTTTTTTTTTTTGCCAGGAATCGAATCCAGGAGCACTTAACCACTGAGCCACATCCCCAACCCTTTTTGTATTTTATTTTGAGACTGGGTCTGGCTAAGTTGTTTAGGGCCTCACTAAATTGCTGAGGCTGGCTTTGAACTCACAATCCTCCTGTCTCAGCCTCCAGAGTTGCTGGGATTACAGGAGTGTCCAGCTCTCCATGACTTTTTAGGCAAGGCTCTCTGAGTGGTTCCCCCATCTGTGAAGTAGGCATAATAATTGCCACCTCCTGGGTTGGTTTAAGGATTAAGTGAGCTAATGCTTATGCAGAACTAAGCACAGGGTCAGGCATTCATATAATTATATTTTTATTTTATTCTCAAAGATATAGGTTTGTTCATTTTTGCTGAATTGCCTACCTTACAGACAGAGAAACCAAGGCCCAAAGGTGGGAAGAGAATCCAGGGCACGCTTCTGTGTTTCAGTCACTACACCACAACCAGCTCCAGAAGGAAGTTGCAGTCACTCAGGGGAAAAGTCCCATAGTCTGCTCCAGCCCCCTCAGGCGTCTCTCAGGGCTCCTGCCAAGAGCTGGTTTGGCGGCTTCTCTTTCCCTACATGCCTATTAGTACAGTTCCAGATGTTTCAGGCAGCAGCCCCAGGAACTTTCTCAGGTTCTGGCTCTTTGAATCTCCTTTCCTTTAGCTCTCTTTCCTCTGCTTTCCCCCAACTGCCCATTGTACATTTGTACATGAAAACCTACATCTTTCCATCAGCTTTAAAGTTACCCAAACATAGCTCTTTTCTTGAAAGATCCCTGCCAATGTCTTGGCTGGACAGATTTCACAAAGGGAAATGTGCATTGGAGCAGCAACATCACGAATCACCCTTAGTATTTTGTAGTTGGATTTCTTTAGTTCCCATCCCTAACATGCCTGGGGTCCTGGAAAACAGCAGCCTGGGGAATTCTGGTGACCCAAGACATCAAAAGGGAAAAAGTTTTCTGCTAAACACCTACTGTGATTGTCCACTTCATCCATATCATCTTGGTCTTCCTGACCCCATCAAGAGGATGCTCTTAGCCTCCTTTTCTAGATGAAGATCAGAGACTCAGAGAGGTCATATAACTGGCCCAGGGTCACTGAGCTCCTGTGAGGACGATATTGGTATAACCCTGAACCTGACTGTCCATGACAGATGGCTGGTTGGAGCACTGTTCTGTGGTTTGTGCATGGCCTGGGGCTCTCTCTGTGCCTTTGCTAACCTGAGTGCCAGCCCAGGAGCTTTGAACTGAAACCTGGCCCAGTAAGATGTTATTATTGTCCTTGCCTTGTCATGGAGGAGTGAGTTGAATTTGCTCTGGAAGAAGCATCGGAGAGAATGGATGTGCAAGGGCTGGTAACATAGCTTAGTGGTTAGAATGCTTGCGCAGAATGTGCAAAGCCCTGGGTTCAATCCCCCAGCACTGCAGCAAAGGAAAAAAGAATGTGTGTGCGTGTGTGTGTATGAGAGAGGATGAGTGTGCATCCATATGGGTATTTGTGTGTGTATGGATTTGTGTGTGAGGATGCATGTGTGTAAGAGAGTATATGCACTTGTGATGGCCTTGTATGACATGATAATATGTGCATATACATGTGTGAAGGTGCATGTGTGCAGGAAGTGTGCTTGTGGGAGGGGTGTGCACAGTAATATATAGGTGTGTAATGTGTGCAGATGCATATCTGTAAGGGTGGATGTATGCATCTGGTGTGTGCATGCTTTGTGAGGAGTGTGTGTGTACCTGGGGGAGCCGGAAGAAGATGTCCAGTGAGGGCGGGGAAGCTGTGATCTGGACAGATGGATGGATTCTTTTGATGTTGAGAGCTCTTTGGTGTGGAATACCAGACATCTTCCTGGACCAATGGCAGATCTTTTAAAACATGTGCTTATATTCTCATAGGCCACAGGACAGCATTCAAGAACACAGGTCTTCATTTTCCTGGAAGCCTGGCAGGCATTCATCTGGACCTTGAGGATGAAGGTTTGCCTCTTGCACCTCATCAGGCTAAGCTTCCTGGGTTAGTCGTGCCCTGGACCCATGGCTCCCTCTGTACCTTGGGAGCGGCTCTGCTCTGCTCTACTCAGGGCAGATTAACTTTCCTGGCACCAACTCTGTTTTGGCTCATCAAGGAGGAGCAGCTGCTGAGAGTGGAGGCCTCTCCCTTCTAGCCCAGGGCCAGGTTCTGCTGAAAACACTTGATTTAGCGCTTCTTGCTTTGCTTTCCCTGGCTGGGTGTCCCAGGCAGAAGGGGAAACACCTATGGTCTGGGCTATTTTGTCTGCCGAGATTGGGGAGAGGGATTAGGTTTCTCCACTGAGGTGGCTCTGGCCCCAGCAGCCATTATGGGTCTGGGCTGTTTGTTTGTTGAGTGTTTGTTACTCAGGGTGGGTGGGGTAAGGCTGAGAACACTGTAATTGGAAGCAGGAGAGTGGAATCTGAGACTTGGGCAGATAAAAATTCTCTGAGGGTCCGACATGTGTGATGGTGTGAGGGAGTTTGCTATTTTGCTTGTGTCCTGCCAAAGAAAGCTCTATGTTCATTGAAATTTGGGTTTTAAAAAAATCCATTCCATCCCTATACTCGTCCTCCCCCAATCTCCTCCTTTATTTACAAATTGCCTCCCAAGAAACTTTTTTTTAAATAGGATTTCTCAGATATTTAATATACTAGTATGCTTTGTGACTCCATAAGATAGGGTTTTGCATTGTTTTACAATTTTTTTTTTCCTCAAGGCTCTTAAAGACCATGGTGCCTGAGTTCTAAAACATCTCAATCCACATGTCCGGTCAGCCTGCCTGGATTCTTCACTAAACTGCAGACTTTCTGAGGGCAAGGCCTACATCTCTCATAAGTCTGGTATTGCCCCAACCTCTGACTTGGTGCCTGCTGCCTGGTATATCATAGGCTTCAAACATTTTTGTCAGATGAGCGAAGGATGAGGTAACGCACTATTGTTGCGAGCACAAGGCTTTGGTAGATGGTTGTAATCCAAAGTTCCAAAATTATATTGAGCCAAACTTTTTCCTCTGAATGCCACCCCTAGAACAATACTTATTAGGTATACCAGGAAAACCCTGTAACTATGTGAAGGCAGACATTACACTCTTCTAAAGGCTGAGAGCCAAGAAGAATATAGTTTCCATAACCATTTCTCATGTCTTGTGGCTGCAAGATTCTTCACTGTGTGGTCCCCTTCACAAGAAATTTTCTCAATATACCTCTTGAAATGTGGTCCTAAAATTCTAGATGTAGACTGGTGAAAGATAAGAACACTGGATATTGTGGGATTGTATCTCCCCAAAAGGTTTATTAAAATCTTAATCCCCTCCCCACCGCAGTACCTGTGAATATGACCTTATTAGGAAAAAGTCAAAATGAGATCACAGTGGATTAGGGTGAGCCCTAGATCCAAGGACTGATATCCTTATGAGGAAAGAGAGATTTGGGGACACACAAGCACATAGGGAAAAAACCATGTGAAGACAGAAGTAGAGACTGGAGTGATGCATCTACAAGCTGAGTATCACAGGCCATTTCCAGAAATGACTGGAAGCCAAGAGACAGGCATGACACAGATTCTCCCTTCGAGACTCCAGAGGGAATAACCTTGCTGGCACCTCAATCTGGACTTCCGGCCTTCAGAACTGTGAGAGAATACATTTATGTTATTTAAGCCATCTAGTTTGTGGTCCTTTATAATAGCCGCCCTAGGAAACCACTGTGTTGGACCACTACCCCCTTGACTTAGACATCAACATAAAACATCATGTTTTGCAATCATGTGGTTGTACCCTTGAAAAATGTAAAGGGACCAACTAAAACCTACTGGAGTTAATAAAAAGATTTAGAAAAATGACTGGATACAAGATAGATACTTGATAAACAAGGTCAAGACATTCATCTGTACCCATATGCTACTGAGAACTGCAATCACAGTACTTACAATAGCACCTGAGATCATATAATGCTTAGCAACAAGCCTATGTTGGCTCTTGATAATATCACACAATTTTTACCTGAATTTTTAATAGATTTGAATAAAATGGGTATTTATTTTTATTTATTTATTTATTTTTTTTGTACCAAGGGCACTTAATCACTGAGCCACATCTCCAGTCCTTTTTTTTTAAATTTTTTTTTTTTAAGAGAGAGAGAGAGGGAGAGAGAGAGGAAGAGAGAATCAATTTTATTTTTTTCATCTGGCCTTTGTTTCTCTAAAACTCAGTTGTGTATGTGGTGCTGGGGTTTGAACTCGGGTCCTCACGCATGCCAGGCAAGCGCTCCAACTACCAAGCAAATGCTCCAGTCCAATCCTCAGTCCTTTTTATATTTTATTTTGAGATAGGGCCTCCCTAATTTGCTTAGAGCCTCACTAAGTTGCTGAGGCTGGCTTTGAACTTGTGATCCTCCTGTTTCAGCCTCCTGAGTCACTGGGAGAAATAGGTATTGTTAAATAGGCAAATTACATTTGGGAATTTTCTGTAGCCTCAAATTAATTCACTGATTCATTGTGAGTTTAATTTAATCAAAACCCTATCAGAATTCATTGATTTCTTTAAAAAAAATTCATATTTGGGGCTGGAGCGGTGGCTCAGCGGTTTCGGCACTTGACTGGCAAGCACAAGGACCCAGGTTCAAACCCCAGCACCACATATACAACTGAGTGTTGGAGCAATGAAGGCCATGTGAAAAGCTAAATAAAGTTATTTCTCTCTTTCTCTGTCTCTCTCACTGTCCCTCTGTCTTTAAAAAAAAAATTCATATTTAATGAGTTAGAGAAAATGACAAAGACAATTCTGAAAAAGAGGGGAGTGGTGGGGTTGGGAGAGGCTGGTTCTGCCAGATATTAGAAAATATTTATTAAAAATACTAAGAGTGGGGGCCTGCAGCGATGGCTTGGCAGTTTCAGTGCTTGCCAGGCAAGCACGAGGACCTGGGTTCAAACCCCAGCACCATGTACTTGACTAAGTGTTACAGCAATGAAGGCCATGTGAAAAACGAAATAAAGTTGATTCTCTCTTTCTCTGTCTCTCTCACTGTCCCTCTCTCTTAAAAAAATACTAAGAGTATAATACAAAATAGCACCACAAACTAACAAATGCTGGTCCAATATCTATTACCTCCATCCAGAAAATCCTGGAGAGGGGTTACATTGAGAATATGGGCCACTTGGGTGCTTATACAGAGTGAAGAAAATCCCCTTGTCTACCATTTATAAGCTACAACTTAGAGCATCATCCCCACCCAGAGGAGCCCCAGCTAATAACCCCATCAACTAAATTTCTTCCTGAGCCCTACATCTGTAATGATAAGAAATGCTGTTCCTGAGGGATGGGAAGAGGGAGAGGTAGGGGAGACAGTTGCTGATGTGTGTATCTGCTAATCGCTCCTGCATTTCTTTGACAGTTATGCCACTTGCTGCCTTCTCTGAGAGGGTTTTGGTAGTCACCATTCTACTCTACTTCACTCCAGTCATTTGAATTTCCAGAATCACACACTAGGTTGGGGAAGTTACCCTGAATTTGCAGAGTTAATATTCTCAATTTCACCAGAAGTTTGCTAAGCAGCTATGAAGTGTCAAGCTCTGTAATAGGCCTCAGTTTCCTGAAGATTCATAACACATGGTGACTTGTGACTTGCATGGATGGATTGCACTGTCTCCATAGGAGGTTGGGACACAGACTCACAAAGAAGAAGTCCAGTCAAGTGGTCATATGCCACCAAACATAGGTTGGCTTTTCTTATCTCATTGTATTAGATATGATGGGATGAGAATGATGGGGTTCGTTACAAATAACAGCAATATTTATTGAGTGTTAAAGAGCAACTAAAATGCTAACTTATGCTTGAAGGCATTTCAGGGGGAAATTTTTTGCCATGGTGTAGTCACAAAGGTGATTGTAAATGCTGAAGTGTGGAGTGAAGCCAGGGATGGGACAAGGGAGATGAGAGAAACATCAGTGCCAATATAGCAAAAGTGTCTGGCATGTGACCCTATTTTGTGGGCCAATAGAGGGAGGCTGCATTAGGCGACTGGCCCAGTTCAGTGGACAGGGACCCTGGATACACATCAGAATGACCTGGAGAGCTTTAAAAATACCCTGTGCCCAGATTCCAGGCCAGATCAATTAAATTAGAACCTTGGAGAGAGACACATTGGTACTCTGATGTTCCTAGTTGTAGAAAAAACTCTGAAGATGTTTCTAAGGTCTATGAGCAGAGCTCTTGCTTAATTGTACCTGAGCTGGTGCAAATGAAAATGCGCACACACACACACACACACACATATGTATATGCACATGTATGTGTATAAAACTCCAGTCAATATTTCAATTTAAAAGAAATAGATCTTTACCACATATGCTGTCAGGTACCATGGTGACTCTTGAGAACATGCAAAGACAATTGTGATGGCAATTCAATCTTAGACTAATCCCTATTTCTTTTGAAAAGTGCCCTACTTTTCTTTCACACACACACACACACACACACACACACAAACTGATTTCAGATATGCAGGGAAAAAAGATTCCGGAGATACATACCAAATAAAACCTCATCCCACAAAGTCAGTGTCTCTGTCACTTCCCTCTTTATGGTCCTTATCTGGTTTCCTCTTTCTCTTTGAAGATCTTCCTCAGCTTGTTTCTTGGTTGGGGCATCAGCAAGAGGGTGAGAGGGTTATACTTGTACCTTTGTAAGAATTTGTGTTATAGGGCGTGAAGCAAGATGAGAGAACTCACCAGTTATTTTTTAAAATTTGTAGCCTTAGCAATTTGCTGTAGTGGAGAGTAGGGTCATAGTTCTGCATTAGGCATCTTCTTGGCAATGCCTGTTGGTCAGACACATTTTGACTTCGGAGTACCAGCCTGAAGCTCCAGATGAGAGTCAGACACCAAGAGATATATCCCGAGGGGAGAAAAATAAAGGCATCATGGGGTTTCCCTACGTGTGTGTAATAAGGAGCCCTCAGCCCAGATCAGAATGAAGAACTTGGAAACAGAAAACCCAACCCTTGTTACAAGATCCAACCTTGCCCTGTCCCTGGGTGGCCCTTACTTAACCGATCACCTAGATCACCTTCAGGAGAAAGCCTGCCTAAAGTTTGGGTTCTAAGAAAACTCCTAGGCTGAGAAAGAAACCAGGCAGCTGCTGCTGGCTGCAGCTTTCTCCTGGAAGCTGCTAGACAAGGACTTCTGCTAGGGATAACAAGGCAGGCCTCTGTACCGGCTCTTCCAAGGAGGTAAGAAGGAAAAAAAAATTTCTCATTTACATTGAGAGTAAACTTCCTGTCTTATTAAACAATGAGGCATTCAAAGTCTGCCTGAGTAAAAGTCCCCTGATGCAATGAGAGGGTGAGCAATTTCATGTCAGGCTGTTGTTATGGGATTTATACATGTCCTAGCTAAGGCTTGAGGTGAAAATCAGAGCCAAAGACAATAGCCTTAAACCGGCATGCACAGAGACCTCATTCCAGTGGAGTTTCCTTAAGGGAGCTGTAGCAGACTTTTCACAAACAAAGTGACTTCAAAGGCAACCCTGCATCACTGCCCGCCCTGCTCCACATAACACTTCCCTTTAGCCCAGACCTGGCCCCTCTGTTTCTTGGTTTACTTTTTGAGGTTCTCATACACATTGTAGTGCAATGATCTGAGCTCTCTGGCCAACAGGAAAGTAATCGTCACTGAGTACTTCCTTTGTCAAGTGCTGACCCTGGGCATGCAAGGGTTGATAGGTGTGCAGGTCAAATGGCCATCCAGGGACAGGACGCCCTCCCACTTCCAAAACACCCAGTGCTCGTCTACCAAATTCCCCAGGGAGGAGGAGGCCAGTGGATGGGGGAACGGGGAAATTTTCTTACATCACTTGACGTGCTTGCTTTCACTCACAAAATCCTGAGTCATGACTGCAGGCTGCGTTGCCTCGGGGCTCTGGCTGAAATCAGAGGATATAGATTTGGAAACCTGACTCCGTGGGCTGACTCTTCTCCAATTCATCAGAGGAAATGTGTATTCGTGTAGTCGCCCCTCTTCAGGCTGAAGTACCTTCTAACTGAGGGGATTACATGATGAAAGTGGCTCTCCAGTGGCTTAGTAAGTCGATGCCACACTACTGAACAATATTTGACATTCGGTGAGTTTACAAAAAGGGCAGTCTCTCTGTTTGTTTGAACCAAGATTAAGTGAAAGGAAAAGTTTTTCTTTCCCATCCCAAGACAAATGGGAAACACATGTTTTCCCTTTTGACTTTGTAAGTACAAGGCTCCACACACTTCTCCCCGCCCCCCTCAGCTGTGAGTTTTCAAGGATTGCAGAATGTTCTCTCTTTGGTGGCCAAAGGCAATACAGAATGAGCCTTTATATTTCCAGACAGTGGGGCTCATGGCGAGGGTCTAGCTGATTCCAGGCCATCATGTGGGAAGATCCTGGGCCTACCATTTTATGGGTAGATGGGATGATAGGATCTAGTGCCAGGAACACCAGGTACGGGGTTCAAGTCATGGATAAGCCTTTTCTGAAATTCACTTTCTCTTCTGCAAAGCAAAACTAATGGAATCTTAAATGTGTGGGTTCATTTCCAACTCTGGAAAGAGTATTCATTCAGGTTGTTTTTTTCTGGTACGTGGGAGACATACTTAGATGAGGGCACCCTTGGCATGGGCTTGGGGCAGTGTGGGTTGGGAGACCTCAGTCAAGGACCCCGCTCTGTCATTGACTCACTGTGACCTTGAACGACTCACTTCCCCTCTTTGTGAGCTCCTTATCTGAGAGATGAGGTTCGACTGTTTTGCCCCTGATGTAGCAGTTCAGATATGTGACAAGCATAAATGAGGCTAGGGTGTAAAGTACTTTGAGTTCCTTGGAATGAAAGGATCATTCACTTGGAAGATAAATTAAAAAAAAACAAAATGCAAGTCCATGAGTGTGTTTTTGATTATTTCAAAAATGAAAGAAAATCAATATTCGTTACTCTTGGCTTTTCTTCAATTACTACTGGTTCAGGGAATACAAGCACCAAATGACAAACATGGGATGTAAAAATCAGGACAATTTTCTGCTTCCATTGGCCAAAGCAATGTTCCTGTCAGATTGCTTTCAGCATTTTGCTACTCTGCTCAGAAACCTTTAAGATTGCCCTCACCTCCAGGATTTAATCCAAACTGACATTCTGTTCCCATTAGGACCTGGACTCAAACTGCATTATTTATTACCTTCTCCCTAAAAATCCTAGAATTCACTGAGATCTCCACAAGGATGCTAAAATCACCCTTACAATGTCTCCTCACCAGTGGGCAATAAATCTGTTTGGCAGTAGTGGCAGGGAGAAGCTTCCAAAATTAAAGCAATCTGGGACTTTTCCCAGTCACCCTGCTTTGTTAGAAACCTCTTCCCTACACTAAAGCAGGATCTACCTCATCATAAATCCCAATCATCAATAAGTCCTGCTAGAGCTATCTTAATTCAGCTTCATTCCTCTTCCTCAGTGTTTGAAGATAGCCATTTTGCCATCCTAGAGAAATCTCTTTTTCAGACTAAATAACTAATTTTAACAGATATTTATGACTTGATTTTCACACTTCTGCATCTCATTGTTACCTCCCTCCCCATACATGCTTTAAATAGTCAACATCTCTTAAAAATAAGTACTTTTTTTTTCTTAAAGGGGGGGGGCAGGGAGAGAGAGAGAATAAATGCTTTATTTTTCATCTGGCCTTTATTTCTCTGACACTTATGCACGTGGTGCTGGGGTTTGAACTTGGGTCCTTGTACATGCCAGACAAACACTTCAAACGCTGAGCCAATGCTCCAGCCCCTACAAGGATCTTTTGAAATAAATGAAATATTCTAACTGTGGACTGGTTGGGGATACTAGTATCTCCTTTGTATCTATAGCAGTTTTGGTTAGCTAAGGGATGCAATGATAATTCAGTGGCTTAAAGACTACAGAATGTTTTTTGTCTCTTGCAAGAAGTGTCCCAGGTGAGTGATCAAGGTTAGTAGGGACCCTACTTGCTGTAGTCATTCAGCAACACAGGCCCCAAGTGGGGTGTTCTAGTCCAAGCTGGGTTGCTGCCAAGACCCAGATGCAGCAAGTAACAAAAGGAAAGAGGGTGAAGAGAGGATTTTCCCACCTCTCAAGGGCCCACTCCCAGCACAGATAGCTTGTTAGCATTTCACTTGTGAGAACTCAGGCCCATGGTCATAGCCAACTGCAGGAGAGGCTGCAGCATGCAGCACCACCTAGCAGCCCTGCATCAGCACCTCTCGCTGAGGAAGACTGGGAGAATGGACATTAGTGGTCACAATAGGGGTCAGTCTCACTGGTCTTTCAGTTTGCAGAACACATCGAATTCATTCCAGACTCAGGGCCTGGTACTGACTAGACTGTCCCTTGGCAAATTCTATCTCCCCAACTCTCCTTCATGTGGCCTCAGCGTGAATGCCACTTCCTCAAGCTTGTCCTGACCACCTTGTGAAAAGTGGGTCTCTCCCACTTTCAATTGGCCCTCCAGGGCCCTGTCACAAAATTTCATGATTTTCTGTGTTTGTTTACTTCTTCTTATGCCTGATACTCTCCCTTAGTGATGCAGGGTTTTTGAGATGAGGCTGGATTCTCTGCTCCAGCTGGCAAAGGGAGTCTGGACTGACAGCAGATTCTGCTGCCAAAGTAGCCCATTTCTAGTGTTTGCAGCTATTCCCAGCTAAAACTGGGAATTTGGGCTGGCTGCAGGTTTCTGCAGCTGAAATAGTGTTAGCAGCTCCCCAGCTAAGAGCTGGGTTTTCCCCTGCTACTCTTGAGTGGTGCGTTGCAGCTCTTGGTGTGGAAATTCACCCCGGGAATTCGGTGCCAATCTTCTGGGTTCTTGTCTTGTGAATTTGAAGAATAAAATCCACAGACAACCTGGAAGGAGGACTAAAAGGAGTAGGATTTTTTTAAGGAAGGACAGAGAGACTCCGCAAGGAGGAAGGGTACCTGGAAGCAGGACACCATCTAAAGTATGTTAGGCCAGGGGTCATACTGATTTTGAGTATGAGCACAATTAACATTCATGCAAAGCAGGCATTGAGAAATGCATCAACATCATTGGTTAAAATCTATGTAAAACAGGCATTGAAACTAAGCACTAAAGTCATTGGTTAAAATCTATGCAAAACAGGTATCAACTGTTTCCAAGTTCCCATCGGTGTCCACCCCCATTTCTTAGTTTTCCCCCCTCAGGGACAAAGGAGTTGCTCCTACAGGTGAGCCTCATGGTCATTTGCAAATGAAGGTCCTGAGTATGCCCTGTCAATCACTCTCTACCTGCTAGCTCTTAGATGGGGCCCTTTGTCCTGACTACATAGCATTTTACTATCTCTCCTAAAACTGTCTCAATAACACTGTTGAGTCATACAGTGATCAATAAAAAGCCTTCAGTCTCCTTTTCACATCAACTATTATGAAGATAGATCTCTTCAGCTTATTTTAAGAGCTTGTCCCTTGGTATAGTATTTTACATTTATACTTACTATATGACAGCTGCTTATTTTTGTTTATCATTCTAGCCCCCAAAGATCTTTCAGAATGCTTTTGATAGCCCAGAGGTTTTTTTTTATTGTTTTATACCAATTACGTCATGAATTCATAGGGACAGTGCTAGCAGCTCAGGCTTCTTTCCATTCGTTCTCACAAAGTTTCTCTGGGTGCTTCAGTCGAATCCAAGTACTTTTCTTTCTGGCTTTCTTTTTCTTTTTCTGATTATTTTCCTTCATATATTTCTTAGAATGCTTAATACACACATTAATCCTCTTGGCAAGAATTTGCACTTAACTTGTTTGCAACTATGCCAACAGCATGTTGGGTCACACTGTAAGCTTCCAGTTTGCCATGGTACTATTTGTGGGATGTTCCTTTTAAAATAGTGCCCATCATCCCAAGGCTATGATATTACCATTTTTGTAGATTCACATGTACGTGATTTGAGAAACAAAAAACAATTCCATGCTTTCTTTCCTTCTCCCCTTCCTCCTCCTCCTCCTCCTCCTGCTCCTCTTCCTTTTCTTCCTTCTCCTCTTCCTCCTCTTCTCTCTCTTTCTCTCTCTTTTTGGCTATGTTGCCCAGGCTGGCCTTGACCTCAAAATCCTCCTGCCTCAGCCTCCCAAATAGCTGGGCACACTAGCCTGTGCTACCATGCCAGGCTAAACTCCATGTTTTCTAGAAGTCCTAGAGAACTTATTTGAGTGCCTGTCCTCTTTTCATTTGAGTTCATTATTTTGGCAAGTTACTAGAATGTGACAGACCTGGCTGAAAGTAAGCAAGATCATTTTTGGATATGCCAATGAACACATTTTATTTATTCCTTCCAGCTTTGTATCATCTGAAACTCAGATGTATATGGTGTGTATTTCTTTATGTCATTGGCAAACAGGAATGAAGATGGAAAAAAGAAATGGGCCAAATGTAGAGCCCTGTCGACATTGGGGCCATCTTATATCCTACCATTGATCCATCACCAGCTCTTTAGGGATGAATGTTTACCATATTCTTATCAAGAATATTTCAGGACTGGAGCAGTAGCGTGGCGGTTACGGTGCTTGCTTGGCACGCGCAAGTACACGGGTTCAAACCTCAGCACCCAAGTACACAATTAAGTGTCAGTGCAACGAAAGCCATGTGAAAAACTCAATAAAAATTGATTCTCTTTCTCTCTCTCTCTCTCACTGTCCTTCTCTCTTAAAAAAAAAAAGAATATTGCAGCCTATGTCAGACACCCTGCTGCAATAAGAGGCATAATAGAACTCCTATAACTCCAGGCCTTTCATTCTACTCCCCCACAGTCTCAGAAAAAATTTACATTTAGAAAAGACCAAATTCTTTCCAAACTCCTCTACATCTTCTAGTTTACCAGACTAGTAATCCTATGGTACATAGGAAATGATTAGTTCTTGGTGAACCTGTGCTTGACTCTTAATGGTAATGGTTTTCTAAGTGTTTACAAACCTTTAATTCATAATTTGCCCTGAAACTTTTCCAGATCTTCTTTCTGGAAGTCTTGCTACACTGGTCCATTTTCTGTCACTAAACCCTCCTCTATTCTTATACCTCCGAGCCAGTTGCCTCTGTTTCTCCTAGTAGCAAATGTTCTTCCTGCCCTTTAAGTATCCAAATCCTGATCTTCTCTTAAAATACAGCTCAACCTTGACCTCCTTTATGAAGCTTTCTCACATCATGCTAGACCTTTCTCTCCTCGGAGTCCCTGGTATCCAGAATCATGACAGTCTTCTGCATGGCTCAGGCCCTCCCAGTGTGGTGCCCAGTTGCTGTCTTGCATGGAACCGTTCTCTGATGCGATTTGTGCATTGAGTTGACCACTTAAAATCAATGGGTGCCATGGTGGTGCT
>PVKS010021637.1:0-25455 GCA_004027875.1 Aplodontia rufa | reverse complement strand
AAATTTTATTATTACATAAAATGTGTGTACAAATATGTAACAAGAAATCCCATCATTATATACAATTGTAAATCATCAATACAAATGAAGAAAAACAAACAAACAAACAAAGAGAAATACTGGAGATCTAGAGTGAAAGAAAAAAGAAATGCAGTATAAAAATTAAAAAGCCATTAGAGAATAAAAATTGCTATAATCTCAAAGAAAGCACAAGGAATATTTATATTCATATCAATGCAAATGTGCAAAAATATAAGTAATAGTACTTAATCCATCTTAGCATAAGGGTATGTGAATTTACAGAATTATATTTTCTTATATAATTATAGGCATTTAATATACAAAAGGTATGTTTTTGTATCTATAATACTAGAATCATATGATAATTAAAATAAATGTTTGAGACCAGTTTTTATATTTTAATGTTTTACATTTTCTAACAAATCATATAAACAATACAAAATCTGATGCTCAAATGAAAGTTGGAAATACTATTATTAAAATTAGTCAAATTGAATAATTTTTTTAATTGAAAACAATTCAATTTAAAATGTTTGTATGTTTACCAGTTTTCTAAATAACTAACAAAGATTTCTCTTCACATAGATTTGTCAAAAAATTGACTTCATATAATATATGGAACCCACTTTCTCCAGAGGCAACTACACACCTACAGTTACCAGTCAGTTAATCCCTATCAGTGGTTTATTACACTGTTTGGGTTAAACTCAAAACCCAAACATTTCACCTCTAAGCTTTCTTGCATTGTCTCACACATGAGCTTTTGTTAGGAACCACAAATCTATACCATAACATGTAAATGTAAGACCAAGGTCATTGATATGCTGTTCTAAGAACAAATTGGAAGCAACATCACTAATTCCAATGTATGTATTACACATAAAATATAAAACAGCTGTGAAAAATAAACTATTTTAAAAGTGCATGCAAATTACCTTGAAGAAAAAAATTGAAAATTTGATTTTAATTAAAATCTTAGTAAAAATTTCTGATGCTAATATGCTACCTATAAGCAACATTTACTGATATTTCCATATAAAAATAAAATATTGGTAATAATTTCTTAAGTAGCACCCATATTATCATCACATATATAAATTGTTTTGAATGGTTGACTCACAGAAAGCTAGATAAAGTTGCTTTTTATTCTTATTATGTTCCTGACAATTTAATATAGCTCCCTCTGACTCTTCCCATTCTAATTTTGACTAAAATAAAAAGAATATATAAAGGAGAAAGTTTACTTCAATTCCAGATTATAGGAATAAGATTAAATTAGGGGGATGGGTGCCTCCTGCACCGTGTCTCTTCTAGAGAAGGAGCTGGGGGACCATCACCACAAGGACCAGTGTTGTACACCTGGAAGAGACCTGAAGAAAAATAACCAAGCCAGGCCTCCACTTCACAGAAGGGAAAATGAGGCCAAGAGTAGCAGAGTGGTGGGTTTTAGTGTCCCTGCTGGTAAGTGAGGGAGCAGGACTCATTTGCTCTTGAGGCCCACACTATAAAATGATGACAGAATAATAACAGGAGCAGTAATGATTATTAATGAGCAACGATGCTGCCCAGAGCAGGACAGGACCAGCAGGATATGTCTGTCACCACCCCCATCTTCACAGAGGATCAGACTAGGACTTGGGGAGGCATGATCACTTGGACAAAGTCAATATATTAGTCTTATTCCTGGAATGTTAAATTGTAAAATACAGGTGCAAGGAATGAGAGAACTAAGTAAGCAAAAGGCAAGCATGGCAGATAAGCTGTCTCCCCAGCACACATTTGCACACTCTCTTGCTTCCTGCTTCAGTCTGAAGGCATATCCCTTATTCTCATGATAGGAGATGGAACTCCAGCTCATCACTTCCAAATGTCTAAATAATCATATTAAAGGCAAATGTTCTAAAGGACCCAGTGAAAAAGCAGAGGTTGCCAAAATAATTAAAAAGACAAAAATCCAATTCCATGATGCTGATAAGAAACTTAATTTGCATATAAAAGATACACATTGAAACTTAAAAACATAAAATGATATATCATGTACCTAAAAAACCTGAATTAATATAAGATTAAAAAAAGTTCTCAGAGCAAAGAATATTGACAGAAAAGGAGACATATAATAATAATAAAGGTGTCAATTCATCAAGAAATCATAACAATCCCAAATGTTTAAACTCTTAATACCAAAGCTTCAAAATTTAGGAAGGAAAAGCTGATAGGAATATAAAATAAAAAACAGAAAAATTCATAAATGTTATTGAATATTTAGGCACTTCTATCCCAACAACTGATACAACATGTAAATATTCTGTAAGAGTACAAAGGACGTGATCAAACCTATTAGCAATATTAATGTAATTCCATTTCTAAAATTATCTAAGAGCAGCAGAACATGAATTATTTTTCAGGTGTGAAAACATTTATCAACTAAGACTATAAGCTGAGTAATAATAAAAGTTTCATTGAAGTTAAAAATCTAAATGAATTAAAATAATAATATTGCCAGGCTCCTTGATGCATGCCTGTAATACCAATACCACTCAGGAGGCTGAGACAGGAGAATCATGAGTTCAAAACCAGTCTCAGTAATTTAGAGTGGACCTAAACCACTTGGCAAGTTCTGGTCTCAAAATAAAATATAAAAAGAGGCTGGAAATTGGACTCAATGGTAAGCACCTCTGGGTTTAATCCCTGGTTTAAAAAAAAAAGAGAGAAAAATCTTATTAAATATCACAAGTGATTTATACCAAAAATTCAACAACATAGGTGATATGGACAAATTGTTTGAAAGACATAGCTTGGCAATGCTCACTTGAAAACAAATTGACAATATGTGTGCTAAAGTAAATGACCTTATTGTTAAAATTCTTCCCACAAAGCAAAAAGTCAATTAAAAGTGGATTAAGGACCTAGGAACAAGACAGAACCTCTGAAACTGGTTGATGAAAGTGTAAGCCCAATGCTCATTCTGGCTTAAGAACCAATGTCCTTAACAAAACTACTAAAGCTCAAGAAACAAAACTATTAATCAATGTGTATGGTATCAAATTAAAAAGCTTCTGTACAGCAAAGGAAACAAAGGCATGAAGAGAGAACCTCCAGAATGGGAGATTTTTGCAAACTTCTCTTCAGGTTATCAATATCCAGAGTATATAAAGAACTCAAAAAACTTAACATTGAAAAACTAATAATCTAATAATTCAGTGAAGGAACTAAACAGACAATTGTCAAGGGAAGAAATATAATGATCAATAAATACATGAAAAATGTTCAGTATCTCTAGCAATTAGAGAAATGAAAATCAAAACTATATTATATCTTACTCAGGTAAGAATGGCAATTATCAAGTATTTAAATGTTGGCAAGGATGTAGGGAATATGGTAAACTTATACATGGTTGATGAGACTGCAAATTAGAGTAACCACTCTGAATGCACTATGATGATTCCTCAAAAAAAAAAAAAATGAATGGCATCACCATATGTTCCATCTACCCCACTTTTCAGTATGTATCCAAAAGATCGAAAATCAGTATACTATAAGACTGAAGCAACATCAGTATTTAGAGTAGCACAATTCACAATAACCAAGCTATGGAAACAAATTAGGTACCATTCAGCAGAAGAATGAATAAAGAAAATGAGGTATATATGCATAATGGGATATTAGCCATAAAGAAGAAAGAAATTTTGGCATTTATCAGTAAATGAATGGAATTGGAGAGTTTCATGCTAGGTGAAATAAGGCAGACCCAGAAAGTTAAAGGTCAAATATTTTGTCTCTTATGTGAAAGCTGGTCAAAATAAAGGAAAAAAGAGAAAGAGGGAAAGATAAAGGAAAAAAGGGTGGGGGAATTCCACCAAAATAGAAGAAAATTCAGAGGAGCAGACAAAGAAAATTTAGAGAGAGGAAAGAGTGATAGGATAAGCAAAGAACCCTGGAATAAATCTGACCTAAGTTTGCTATAAACTTGTATGAATGAATGAATATACTACAGTAAATCTCACCAACCTGTGTATCCATAAGAAACTAATTAAAAGGATAAACATCAGGAAAGCCAGAAGAGCAGCAGAAAGGGAACAGGAGGAGGGAGGAAGGAAGGGAAAAGGAAAGTACTGGGGACATAAGAAGAGCAAACTATATTCCATGTTTTTATAATTATGTAAAAATGAAGCCTAATGTTATATATAAATAAGAAGAACCAATAAAAGGAAAATAAAATAAATTAGATGAAGTGGAAAACTCTTAGAGACAAATTAATGTCTCAAGAAGAAATATAAAACCTAAATAAAATCATAATGTCAGAAGAAATGGATAATTTGAGTAGAATTATGAGATGAGTTAGAAATCAAACTCAACTACAAACAGATAGGAGTCAAGGTTAAATGACTCCATTGAAGATATATAAGTAATTGATACTATTTTTTCAAAGCCAAAAGAAAAAAATGCAAGGAGCTTTGTCCAACTCAAATTACATGAACATTATATTCAGATACCAAATCCAAAAAAGACATTACAAGAAAAAAAAGTTATACCAAATACCCCTTGTAAACTTAGATGCAAAAATTTCTTAAGAAATTACTAGCAAACCATATCTAGAAACATTTTTAACACATTAGTTGATGATGAAGTGGATTGATCCCAGGAATACAAAAGAAGTTTGATATTTGATAAGTAATTTAATATTTGACATCGATAGAATACATGAGAGAAAATCACATGTAACTCAACAGACATGAAAAAAATATTTGACAGAATTTTTGAACTTTTTTATGATAAAATTTTTTGAAAAACAAGCCAATACACTATAAATAAAGGGAACTATTTCATCCCACTCAAAATTATCTGTAATGGCTGGGGTATTGCTCAGTTGTAGTGCTTCCAGAATTCTCATGGTGTGGGTTTGATCCCAGCAACACAAATAAAAGGCATTCCAATCCAATCAACCAAATAAGCAAAACAAAGTTAACATAAGCTTAATAGTGAAAGAATTAATGGTTTTCCCTTAGAACTAGTTTTAAAGGAAGAATCTCATCCTTTTGAACTTTTATTTAACTTTTAGTAGAAATTTTAGTTAAGACAATTGGGTAAGAATTTTTTAAAATTGAGATTGGAAAGATTATGCATATCAGATAACATAATCTTATATATAGAAAATTATGAAGAGTTAACAGAAAAAACAAACAGAAGTATTTACTGGAGTTGTATGATACAAGAAAATACACATATTTTACATATTTTCAGTGACCAATATAAAAGCAAATTAAGAAAGCAATTACATTAAGAACCAAATCATAAAGAATATAATAGTAAGAAATACATTTACAACAAAAACTTGTACTCTAAAATATATAAAACATTTTTGAAACAGGTAAAGACTATCCCAAAATAGGAAAGATACCCATAGTCATGGTTCAGAAAATTTAATGTTATAACATAAAGATGATGATAATATCTAAATTGATTTAAGTGTTAACCACAATCTTGATTAAAATTCTTTTTAATTTTCTTTGCAAAAATTGGGAAGATGATTCAATAATACATGTGTGAAGTGAAGGGACCCCGAAGAGACAAAACAATCTTGAAAAGAAAGCAAAATTGGAAGACTTGTACTTGCTGATTTCAAAATTTATTACAAAGCTATAATAATCAAGACAGTGTTGCTCTAGCCAAGATTATGGAGAGAAAGCAAAGGATAGAATATGTAAGTCAAAGGCTGGAGTGGTGGCTCAGAGGTTACAATGCTTGTCTGGCATGTGCAAGGACCCGGTTTCGATCCCCAACACAACATACACAAGTAAGTGTCAGAGCAATGAAGACTAGATAAAAAACTAAATAAAATTGATTCTCTCTTTCTTTCTCTGTCTTTAAAAAATGAATATGTAATTCAAAATTGAACCCTCACATTTATGTCCCATTGATTTCATGTACACATATATATTACCTCTTATATAAACAATTGAGTATGTGTATCTGTTCACATATAAATACATTGATGGGATTTTTTTAATTTTTTCTTTTCTTAGTTTAAAGAAAGAAAAGGAGAAGGAGAGAGAGTGAAAGAAAAAGTCAATTTTATTTAGTTTTTCATGTGGCTTTCATTGTTCTGACACTTCATTGTGTACGCCATGCTAGGGTTCAAACCTGTGTCATGGCGCATGCCAGGCAAGAACCACTGAGCTACTGCTCCAGCCCCTATATGAGATTTCTTTGGAAAAATAAAGTGAACAGTGCTTACATCTGGGGAAGAAAGTTTTACTAAATTGAAGTCAAATGAATTGGTCATTTTTCTTTTTATTTTACATTCTTTTCCTTCTCAAGAGTTCTTTATTGATAGAAATCCTTAAAATGTACATGGATAAACTTGGTGGCTAAAAATGTAAGATAAGAATATAACAGTCTGTAATTGTGCAAATGGTACTGTTTCATTTCCATGAATGAAAGAGGATGTAACTCTGATCTTTTCAAGCCCTTTTTATATTATAGGAGATGAAACTGAAATTTATTCCACTCCCTTGTCAAAAGCTAATGTCAATGAAGGATGATTAATTTCAATTTGCTATATAGAATATCTTCCTATTCTTGGAACACATTCTGGAGTTTTTCATCCTACTAGGAAAACTGAATTACTTGATTATGTGCTTTTATGAAATGTAGTTTGCAATGTATTGAAATGAACATATTTAACCCTACTTTCCAATATAACTGTATTTTCCTAATTTATAAATTAGAGGAAAAATAACCAATATAAACACTAAAAAAAAGTTATGAAGCTAAACACTTTCTTTTGTTTCTTATGTGTCCCCAAGCTGCTTAAGAATTCTTTTTATCTGACATTTCTGCTTATTATTGAAAATTGCCATTTGACTGGGAACTGCACTTCATGTGGGTCAACAAGAAAGCTAGTACTTTTTAGAAAATATGTACAACTTTTTCTGGACAGCTAAATATTAAAAAATTCTTTAACTGTGCTTTAGGTATTCTCTCATGGGCATGTTTGTTTAGCACCTACAATGCTGGAACTCTGATGTTGAAACCCAGAATTGAACAGCATTATCCACCCAATCACAAATAGCACTGGACTAGAACAAAGTTGTTACTTTGAAATTAAGGTTGAGAAAACCACAGGAAAAATTATTATATCAAATGTTTATAGCAAGTTCCTTTCCAGGAGAGAAAAATTAAGGATAAGGCCAATTAGTTCAAGCCTCCTTTTATCCAAGATCACAAAGAAATTATGAAGGAACTGAGAGGGTACGGGAGGGCTTGCTCACACATTCTGACAAAGCTGAAGTGAGTTGTGGGGAGTAGAGGTTTTTTCTATCAATACGTTTCTTCTTGTTCCTTTAATCCAGGAAGTGCATTTCATGTGCAGTTTCTCTTTGCTACAAGGAGCAATTTGTTTGTTGGCTCCTGGATGTCTGTGACTGAAACAGCAAGAGAATAAAACTGTTGGCTTCCTGAATTGCAAATTTAAAAGACAAAGCATGGAAATAAACTAAATACACACACACACACACACATACATACATACTCACATATATAATATACATAATACATAATGTATATATGTACATATACACACATTAATATATGTACTAATCATATTGACTAAACCTTTTACTCCTCTGATCTACTGAAACTTTTCTACTTGGAAGGATTAAGACAAATGTAGTTATAAAGACAGATAAAAGGAAGGGTCATGTGTCTTTGAGTTGGGAAGATTATAAATTCTACCTTGGGGAAAATCCAAGGGACAAAGTATACAGGAGAAATATGATCTATTCTATGCTTTTTAAATATATCTTCACAAGTTTGACAAAATTATAACTTCTGGCACTAGTAAAGAACAGAAAAATGGAGACCAGTACTAACCCTGTACATTGTGATAAAATGTGGACATGCCTAACTCTGGAGGGAAGAGTATTCCTCAGCAGGAACTATTCTTCTTTTTCATGATATTAAGGTGATATTATTTATTATTATTTTATTTTTATTTTGTATTATTATTTTTATTTTTTTCATGATATTATGGTTTGGATCTTAAATGTCCCACAAAAGTACATATGTTTGAGCCTTGATCCCTAATGCAGCTCTATTTAGAAAGGGGAGGTGATTAGATCATAAAGGCTCTGAACTCCACAGTGAATTTATCTGGTTAGAGAAAGTGGGTCATTGGGGTTTTATCTTGCCTCTAGCCTTTCCCTACTCCACTGTCTTTTTGCTTCCTGTCTTCCAAGATGTGAGTAGCTTTACCATTATTACATACTCCTTGACACGATACTCTGCCTCACCATAGGTCCAGAAACAACCAAGTGACCATGGATTGACACTTCTGTTAACATGATTCAAAACAAACCTTTCTCCATTCAGTTCATTGGTCTCAGGTGTTTTGTCACAGCAAGAGAATCCTAAATAACCCAGATGGAGAAGTGATGATATTGGGATACAAAAGGGGCAAAATTATTTCACAGTCACCACAGGTTTTGAACTGTTGACATGACCAAAGGTGTGTCTTAGGGCAGTGGAGATGAATTTTAATAAAGAAAAACCCATAGAAACAATCAATTTAGTGTTTTAGTACAGAAGGTACTATACTCAAGTAAGGTTCCTAAATGATTAGTGAAGAAATGATCATATTATCTTGTTTGGAGCTGATTAAGTTTAAATTTCCTCCTATCATTTGAGTCATGGAAATCTAAAGCTGTATTTTTCATATCAAACTTATAATTTAATTTATGCTATGTGAGACAAAATACAGAGTACAATATAACAAAGAATGTTCACAAAGTGTATTTCATGACCCCATGAAATTCACATTTAGAGGCATAATCCCCATTATGATTGTATTTGAATATGGGACTTTCAGAAGAAATGATTGTGCAAAATCGTGAGGGTAAGGCCACCATGTTAGAATTAGTAACCTTACAAGAAGAGAGAGCGTTCTCTATCTCTTCCAGGACAGGGTACAGGGAGAAGGTGGGCATATGCAAGCCAAGAAGAGGTCCATCCCCAAGAAGTGAATCAGTTATCACCTGATCTTTAACATTCCCATCTCTAGAACTATGAGTAATAAATGCTATTGTTGCTTTTCTAAAGCCACACAGAGTAAGGTAATTTTTTTCTATAGCAACCTTAACTATTTGAGACAGTCAAAACACTAGATGTAGTCTGACATACCCAAGTAGACTGTCATAGTAGCTGCCATCTGACTGAGGCCCAAAGCCTATGTATTAGGAGCCATGAAGAGGAGAACATTTCAGAAGGAGCATACCTAAAAATAAGTGGGAGTAAAAAGAGAATAAGCATCTGTCAGAGATTTGTAAGTTATTTGATATGGCTGTATTCTAGGATGAAAGAGAGTCAAATTCTAAGTTACAAACTAAAATGAGTGAAATAGAGTATAGACATTTATCATGAGTAGAGTTTGGATATTTTTGGTGGCAAAGCAGTGACATGGGGGCATAGGAAAATAACATAGCTGAACTTTGTAATGAATGCTCTGACATTGGTATGGTGAATAAGTCAGAAATAGTTACGGGATAAAAGAAGATCAATTACATGATTTTGTATTAAGCTATTGCTCTAGGGTTAAACTGAATCCACCTTCCTCTACACTGATTTGTGATGTTGGCAGCTAAGACTCTGGGGATTATATTTCTACTTTACTGGTTGACTCCCTGATACATTATTCAATATGGGGTACTATACAGTGATTACGATGTAGAAGGGGTAAAGATTTGCTTTTTCCTATTGGTTTGCTCATTGAGAGTAGCTGTTAGTTTCAGTACTAACTGGATTACATCCTCTGTTGTTTACTAGCACTTGAAAAACTAGCCATATACTCTTTTGGGGACAAATGAACCAGCCACACAGTCACCCTGTTAACTAAGGGTCTATATCCAACTCCACAGAAATGTTCCTCCTTCCTTCTACATTTCAGTATTCCCCAAATTTCCCATAGTTCCCAAAACTAGGATGAAAACTCTCTGAAGTCAGTATTTCAGTTTTGTATCAGTGTTGACCAAATCTGTTTATTACATTTTTTCTATTAAAATACCTATTTTTAATATATGTACACAGACACATACACACACACACACACACATGTATATATATCATGGAATCATGATTGGTACAGCTCCTATTAAAAAACAAAGTGAAAATTTCATCTCAAAAATAATTGTATTCCCTAAAATTATAACATATTTTATTTAACTGACTCAGTCTGAAACCAAATGATATCTGATGTTTCTTTATATCATTTTAAATTCCTTGCCTACTGAAGGAAAAAGGTTTACATATGTACCAGGGATTAAACTGAGGGGCACTCAACCCCTTAGCCACGCTCCTATCCCTTTTTATGTTTTATTTTGAGACAATGTCATGCTAAGTTGCTTAGGGCTTCGCTAAGTTGCCAAGGCAGACATTAAACTTATGAATCCTCCTGACTGATCATCCAGACTGCTGAGATTACAGGCATGCACCACTGTGCCAGGTTCATTTATGTTTATCATTAGGAATATTTATTAGTATATTTTATAATTCTGTAAAGTATTCAATATTTTTAAAATAAATAGATGATTTAAAATGTTATTAGAACTAAAAGACATGTTTCCCTCTGTGGCTTAAATATCAAAGGAAGTATTGCATCCAAGTTTCTGAAATAATAGATGTTCCTTTACAATTGCAAAGAATACCATTTCTAGAGTGGTAGCTAAGCAACTACAGCACTTGCCTGGCATGCGCAAGGATACTGGTTTGAACCCCAGCACCACATATACAACAAAGTGTCAGAGCAACCAAGACCACATGAAAAACTAAATAAAACTGATGCTCTCTCTCACTGTCCCTCTCTCTTTAAAAAATACCATTTCTGTCAACAATAGTGCTATGGTTTCAATGAGCATCCTTCAAGAGTTCATGCATTAAAGTCTTGGATCCCATGAAGTTGCTACTGGGAAGTCATGGAATCTTTAAGAAGTAGATCCCATTAGGGTATCTTTAGGTCATTGGGGGTCATAATCTGAAGGAGATTGTGAGATTCAGACCTCTTCCTCTGCCTCCCGGCCACAAAACTCTCCACCATGCTGCCTTGCATGCCCACCAGAGCCCTAAGAGCAATGCAGACACCTGCTCATAGACTGGAACCACTTAACCCATGAATCAAAATATGACTTTTATTTTCACAAGGTCATTATCTCATTTGTTTTGTTAGTTGTAAAAAGGTAATACAAGTTTTAATTAGGAAACTCTAAATTTGATATGAGAAAATAGGTCAGGGCACTAGAATATGAAAGCAACATTTTCTTGGTCCTATAAAACTGTGAATTGCATGCTACGTTTATTTAAGGTTTAGTCTTCAATACTGAAAATATATTACCAGTGAAAGTTAATGGGGCTAGCACATGAATCAATTATATCTATTCAGTTATTTGGACATATTTTTGGCTCTTCATACTCAATAGAATATGATATAACATTTTTAAATAAAACAAAATCTCTGAATACTGTTGGGAAATGTTTAGTCTGGCATATGGAAAAAGCCCAAATATGGCTCAGATGAATAATGTTTTTAAGGAATTTTAAGAGTATAAAATATTTTTCTTTAAGGTTTATTTGTGATTATCTAAATGTGAATTTGGGAAAGGAAAGGTGTTAAAACTTATTTCAGTATGCATATGGCAATTTTTCTCTACAGCTGGTTTCCTCAGTAAAAAAGGAGCCAAGGTCATTTTAATGTTTATCATTCTTTTAGCAAGTATATTTTGGCTCAATGTTCTCCATGAATCAAAAATGATGCTATGTTGGTGAAGATGACCTAAATCAAAGAATGATGTTTTCTTAAAAAAATTCTTAAACTGATTATCTTCAAATGATGTAAAATACTTGAGGTACATATGCTTAGATCATCTCTCCATCTGTGATTTTAAAAATCAAATAAAGCAAGAAGGGAAACTATCCCTATGACCCAACTTCTCAAGGAAGGACCGTAGACATTAGTAGAAAATGTGTGCAATTTAGGACAGATAATAGCATTTGAGTTGATGGGCAGTTACTACAATATCTGAGCCTAGTTTCAGAACTCAGTTGCTGTAATGGCGTTAAATATACTCCATTAAACTGATAATTCTGAGCCTCTAACCTCATTTCTTCAACTCTCCTAGGACGGGAGAGTTGGAACCATTTCCACCTGTGTTTCAGGAGAAGAATTAAACATAGTAGTGTAGGCCTTCCATTCTGGGGGTTATACATGCTGAGAATCTTCTATTCACAGGATAGAAAAAGGAGAAAGCTGCCCTGGAAGTGGGTCAGTATCCTTCCTTACTTCTTTCTTAAGTGCCTTGCATTAGATAATGTTTAACTGTTTATTCACAAGAGGGTTGAAAAGTCTGCCTACAAATTATTGAAATTATCATAAATAATTCATTCTGAACACCTGGGATTGCTATGCCCCAATTTTATTTGTTAAATGAGAATAAATTCATGAGATTAAAGTTCATATCAGGTTGTGCTTGAGAGTACATTTCTCAGATTTAATGATACTCTTTAAATGTTCTTTGAGCTTTGTTGAAATCTCCTCTTGAAGAATAGTGGATTAAGTGACCCCCTAGAGAATTAAAAAAAAAAAAACATCTCCCAGAACTTTAACAAAAGTCTATAATAATCTTTGACAAATATTTATTGAATTTGTCTCATAATAAAATGTATCCTTATTTCTGGAATTTCAGAGATAACATTAGTATTTTGTTTCCAATTTATTCATATAGTTTAATTTGCCTAATGTTACATATTTCAGTTGAACAAGATCTAAACATAAATATTTTTGATTCTTACAACCCATGTAGTTATGTATTGTGACTTGCAGTATAATACAATTGTGTAAGGGAAAAGACATTTATGCAAAATGAAACAAAAGGAAACTAAAACGCAGAAGACAATACCGTAATAGAAATTTTCTGAAATCATTATGTATCTTGAAAATTGAACATATATTTGTATCAAATAATTTTTTCCTTTTTTTAAGAGAGAGAGACAGGAGATAGAAAGAGAAAGAGAGAGAGGGAGAGAGAGAAAGTGAGAGGTAATTTAAAAAAAAAATTTTTATCTAGGTTTTGTATATGCAGTGCTACCGAACAAACCCTGGACTTTGTACATGCCAGGCAAGCACTCTACTGCTGAGCCACATCTCCAGCCCATTTTTTAAAAATAGTATATCATGTTCTTGATTGTCAATTAAAAATCCCAGAAAAGGATCATAAGAAAGCCCTCTGATTGTTCATTAGTGGTTAGATAACAATTGTGAAGATTAAGTGGACAATGGTTGAAGGTCAGTCTATGTCAGAGTCCTGCTCTGACCAATAAAACCCAAGTAAAATAACTATTACAGTCCTTTAGAATTTGGAAATCATTATGCCAATGAATCATTGTTCAACTCTTCATGTATTTATACTGTACTCAGTGTCTGTTGATACATTGGGATTCACATTATTAGATTTTAAGGAATTATAAAGCTAGATCTTTGTAAATGGTTCACTGTTGAAACAATAATAGGCAAAGATTATAAAGTAAAATAAAAAGTCTAGAAAAACACCCACAAATGAAGGGATCCTTGATTTTTGACATGTATTGTGGCACTTAAAGGAACTGAAGAAGTTCACTCAATTTAATAAAAGTTACTGAGACCAACAGATGCCCAAATGGACAAAGTGTAACATTATCATAATTTATCCCTTGCATAAAGTACAACTGTAAATGGACTGACAATTCAAATTAGAAATAATACATGGGAGCT
Organism: Aplodontia rufa; assembly: GCA_004027875.1. Taxonomy (NCBI): domain Eukaryota; kingdom Metazoa; phylum Chordata; class Mammalia; order Rodentia; family Aplodontiidae; genus Aplodontia; species Aplodontia rufa. The sequence goes on along the minus strand of PVKS010021637.1, from coordinate 11,642 downwards.
GGAGCAGTAGCTCCCCAGTTACTATACTTGCCCAGACATGTGAGTACACAGGTTAAAACCCCAGTACCAGGTACACAACTAAGTGTCAGAACAACAAAAGCCACATGAAAAATTAAATAAAAATTGACTCTCCCTCTGTCCCTCTCTCAAAAAAATAATACATTGGAAACGATTTTCTTGATTTTGAATTAAGCAAGGTTTTAGATGCTATATTTGTTAATTGGGACTGAAAATAGAAAGTCTAGAGTTCTAATCATTAAGAAAATAGTGTCTGACAATTTGGGCTACATTAAAGTTAGGAAGTATTCTTCATCAAAGCAAAATCTCCAAGAGTGTGAAAACGCAAGTCACTATGGTGACAAGTAACTGGCAACATTCTTTCATCCAAAATCAGTTGTCTAGGGGGTATAACTCAGTGGTAGAGTATTTGCCTGCAAAATCAATTGTTTACAAAATTTGAGGTAACTTATAGGGACACACCTCCCTGAGGAATCTTAGGCCCACTGGCTCATGAGCAACTCTTATCAGACTTGTTTCAAGCCAGATTTCTTAGACCCTGTGATGGGAAAACTGAAGGTATCCAAAAAGGCAAATAATTTACAATTCAGGTTACAAGCAGAGCATCTTGCATTAGAATCTCACCTCATTTGGTTTATATGCTCTTTCTTTGCTACGGCACATGTATTTTTGCTCAGAGATGACTCCTGAATTCATACGCGAATGACATGGTTCTCCTTTGTCAAACAATGTTAAATTCTACTTTAGTTTAGAATAATATTAGGACATCTTCATAATTTAACATAGAGTATTATAAATAACTTCAAAGATGAAAAATAAAAAGACAAATTGGGCAAATAGTCACTAAAAGGTGAAAATACCATGCAACTTCTGTAAGATTAAAACCACAGTGTGAGGTAATTACATATCCACTGGAATGGATCAAATGAAAAAGAATGAACTTGCTGAGTTAGGCAAAGGCATGAAACAATAATGATCATTCTTGCTGAAGAGAAAGAAAACTGGGAATACTAGTGGCAACTACTAAAGTCCAGCATGTATGTCATGACATGCAGCACTTGTCTTCTAGTTATATGCCACCAGAAACAAGCACATACTTGTGCAAAAGAGGAAAATAATATTCATAGAATAAATTCACAAAAGATCACATTGGACGTGATTTGATGAAAAATTAACAAATGAATATATTGTGATGTTTTCCTAAAAAGTAATATTGTACAGAATAAAAATGAATGATCTATTCATATTTAATGCAATATATATGAAGAATATCACCAAAACACTGTTAATAACAAATCAAAAAAGTATGTCTTGATTTCATTTATGTCAAATTGAAAATCAAATGAGAAGCATGTTTGGGAATAGAGTTGAGAATTGGAGTAATCTTTAGGGAGAGGAAATGACAAGAGATATTTTTACCAATGGTAATATACTATTCCTCACTTTGATTTGTAGTTTCACAGTAGTCTCAACCTTGAAAGAACTCAGCAGTTTCTAAGCTTATAATATCACACCTTTCTGTTTATGCACAATATATTAATTAAAATCTTTTATAAGATTGTAGGAAGGTAAAATGAATTTTGAAATATGCTTTCTTCTTTAGGATAATGCACCAATAAAGAATATATTACTTTTGTTTATATGATGTCCTTAATATGCAAATTCTGAAATAATCTGGATGAAATAAACTTCCAATAACTATTTTGAAGACATAATATCCAATTTTCAGAGGAAACTGATAGATGTTTATGGATTTTTAGAAAGGTCTTTGTTAAATGTGAGACCTAGATTTAGACATTCTTTGTTTCATCTAAAATTGTGTAAAACAGTGATGCACCCATTGTTTTTTTCCAGTGATTCTTGGTAGAACTTTCACAGTTTTTAAAATTTTGAAGAGAAAAGGTGTTTGCAGGAACAGTGCGAATTTATCCCAGTCATTACAAATAAAAAAAATGAGCTATCTGTAGCTGGAAGAATCTGAGAGGAGAGAGAACCTACCCCCTGCCCCTGATAACTCAGTGATTAAACAGAATAAAAATATTTGGTAACTTTCAGGCCGTTGATTCTCAAGTAAAGAAATGTAAGATACTTGATTGGTTCTCATCCTGTTGTTATCCCCCGGAAACCAATACTTTGCCAAAGTCCAGTACTGAGGGATTTCACCATATTGAATACCAAAGAAAAATTATAATTTCTTTATCAAAGATTCCGCAACCTAAAAAACAATGTCATTTAAATCAGGAAAGTGGAAAGGCAAAAGAAAATTTGACAAATGATAATTTTCATGGAGTTATAAAAAACCTTCCTGAACTATAAATATACTACCATAAAAACACAATCTTCATAGTTAAAATTAATATAGATCAAGAGAAAAGGGAATGATTATGGTTAAATCCTGGAGGATCAAGTGGATCATTTCAAATCCAGAAATTAGAATATATGCTAAATATGACTGATAGTATAAAAGATAGTATAAAAGACTGATAGTATAAAAGACAAAGACCGCCTTCATTAAAGAAGATATTCTCATATTTATTAGGATGGTGAGGGGGATTTTATTCAGGAAAATCATGATAGGTTTTAAAACTTTTGCAATAGGGAACAGAGATTGGATTTAACTCTGCAGTGAGGACAAGAGGGTCTTTATAGCCAACAAGCACAGTAAGAAGATAAAGGGATGAAAAACTATTAAGAGGAGACTGGAGTAGTGACTGAGCGGTTATAGCGCTTGCAAGGCATGTGTGAGGACCCGAGTTTGAACTCCAGCACCACATACACAACTAAGTGTCTGAGCAATGAAAACCAGATGAAAAGCTAAATAAAGTTGATTCTCTGTTTCTCTTTTTCACTGTCCCTCTTTAAAAAAAAAAAAAATGGAGAAGACATGCAAGGTAATCGGATTCAGGACTCTTTTTGAAGTAAGCCAGGGTAATCAGATATCAAGCATATCTAGATTGCAAGAGTACAGAGTTTCTCCTAAACTGATTTCTTAGGAGTTTTGCCACATTAAGTTGTGTATGCCCATATGGTTGTGTTCAAGACATGGTAGAAAAGAGACTCAGAGGAGCCTGGCTAAAGTTTACGTAAGGAGAGAGTAATTTTCATTTACAGTGCTCCAAAAAAAAAAAAAAAAAATAAATAAATAAATAATAAATAAAAAAAAAGATAGGAAGAATCAGAGTGAAAAAGAAATTATGGAAACAAGGAAAGTAAAACAAGCAGTGAATGAACATAAGCAAAAGAATTAAATTCCACAATGCTGAAAAAGTATTTTTTCAAAGCATACGTAATTGAAATCTGATCAGTTTTGAAATGACAAACAAAAATATACATTTTGAGCTTCCAGAAAGAAACCAAAGCAAAGATCACTTACAATCATAATCATAAAAAGAGTCACATCATGGTTGGGTCCTTCACCTGCACAGGAAGTAAGCACACAAAAGAGTAAACTCTATAAGTTCCACAGAGAAAAGAATGGTCTTTATGAGCCCCTGTCCAACCACATGATGGCTGTGCTGTTTTTCTTTTTGTCTTTCAAAGTGAGAGAGAGGGACAGTGAGAGAGAGAGAGAGAGGGAATTAATTTTATTTAATTTTTCATATGGGCTTTGTTGCACCAACACTTTGTTCTGTACATGGTGTTAAGGTTCAAACACATGTCCTTGTGCATGCCAGACAAGCACTGTAACCATTGAGCCACCACTCTAGTCTGTGCTGTTTTTCCTTAGAGCAAAATTAATATGCTTGCTTCATTTTCTCTTAGTTTTGTCCTGTTTTGTAAAAGACATTAGAGAATGTCCATGAACAATAAAGTTAAAAAAACAATAACAAGAAAACCTTGAGAAATGTACCTGAGTGAAAGGTAATTTAATTAAAACAAGAATTAAAGAAAATTTACAGAAAAGATTTAAAAAGTAGATACAATGACAAATCAATATTCTAGCATTTGTATTAAAGTTGACCTGGATTATGACATGTGCTTTGAGCATTGTGTGAAACTTTGTGTAATTATTTTTAATCTAAAATAATTATAATCATAATAACAACCATAATAATGTAATTTTATGTCTATAAAGTAACTCATGAAAATTCAGAACTTGGTACAAGAGCATTTTCAGTGAAAACATTCTAAATTTTCTTCTGATAGTGGCATATGCATATTAAATTTTGTGTTAGAATGTATTTAACTTTTAGTGTCAAATTTAATATATTTGAAAAATTTTTATAGGTCTAAAATGGCAATCAACTGTGGAATTATAAAATGCAGAATATTGAAACAGTAATAGTACCATGTTATATAGAGAACTTGGGTGATAGACACTTAGCTACGCAAGCACAGAAGAGAGACACACACAGAGATAAAGGAACGAGAAAGGGAGGGAAGAAGAGAAGAAAGGAGAGAGAGAAGGAAGGAGGGAGCAAAGGAAAAAGAAATGAAACAGAAAAGAAGAAAAAAGAAAATAAAAAGGACAGAAAAGATTAGATAAAATCTATAAACTACAATAATGATAATGTTAAATAATTGATAAAAATTGATAAATAATTTGGGGTATTGGATTTGACTCCTTTTTGCTTTTTTTTTTTTTTTTTTTGCTACTGAGTTTGTGTGATTTGGTTTTTAGGACTTACCTTTCTTTGTAGCAGTGTTGGGATTCAAATCCAGGGCTAAACATGCTAAACAAGCACTCTACCACTGAGCTACATCCCTAACAGTTGCTACTGAGTTCTAATGGACAAAGTTCTTATTGACAATCAACTATAATTTATACTGGTGGGTTTGACCCATACATTTTTAGACATTCATACATGGCAGGAAGTGATAGTGTCGGGTGATATCGTGGGGTATACTTGTCAGATTATCTGAGAGAAGATAAATTTGCAGTGGTGGATATTTTAGGAAAAATACCTGTAGGCACAGTTAGATTAATAAAAATGAGCTCAATGCCTGTGCTGTTGTCTAGTTGATGAAAATTCAGAATCCAAAGCTAGACTCTATAGGTTCAGTTCTATTGTTTAATCTTTCCATACCTCAGTTTCTTTATCTATATAGCAGAGATATTTGTGTATTTGTTACTGAGTGAATAAGCTAAAGCAGTTATAACTTCTGAATTACTTAAATAATAACTCCTCACACAGAGAAATTGCTTCTGCAATAATTATGTGTGCTGCAGAATCCCACAGGAAGAATATAGCCTAATCTCCTGCTGCTTTCTCCTAAGCTATTCAGGTGCCTCTGCTGCGTACATGTTTGGTCCCAGAATGTGGAAGATTAGACTACCTTGGAAGCAATCATTAACCATTGAAGTATAGGGTTATGCATTACTTCACTTGCTTCCTGTTTCAACTAGCTGCTTCCACTTTATGTACGTAAGATTTACATTTTATTCCAATAGTATTTTTCAATGAGTATATGTTCAAAATTAATTATACTGAGATGTCCTTAAAGTTAGGAAATAAAGCTAATATAATAAGTTAGCAAGCACAGAACGATTGATTTCTAGTCTCTAATGTAGCTCAGAATTTAGCTTTCCATTATCATTTTGATAGTGAGCATACTGAGGCTCAGAGAATTCAAGACCTGTCCAAGATTACACAACTTGTTAGTTTTAAGAAGTCCTTTTCATTACAAGACAGCAACTAATACTGACATTGAACCTTAGAAAAACGAACGGAGACATTTTCTCAAGACAATCCACACACAGAAATAATTCCATAAAGAGGATTTACAGCTCATATATCATCTTGCTCTTAGTTGTAATGTTCGTTTACACTAAGAAGACATTTATCTTGCCCAAAAAAATCTATACTTTCTTTAATAATTCACTATTAAATTTTTTATGTTTTGAAAACATAAACAATACTTTATTTTTCAGTGCTATGGTATTAATAACTGCAGCAACAAACAACACTAATTATAATCATTTGAGAAATTCAGAAAAGACTCACACTCACATATTTTTAATCTGATGCCTAAGTTTACCAGTAGATAAGATTAATTATCTATTGATTCAGAAAATTATATAATAAGGCCTTAGAGGTTGCTATGTGGCAGTTACTGCACAAAGTTCTTTATATTCTTGTAATCTCTAGAAAGAGTTTATTTTTTACCATACAAATGAGGAAGTGGCTGTTCAGAGAAGTCCAAATTATATCATAGTTTTTCTGATTCCTGGTTATTTTAACCATGTAACTCTTGTCTAGAAAATACTTACTTTCTGATGCTATCAACAGCCCCTACCAGTGTGGTATATTTGTTACAATTGATGAGTCTACACCAACACTTGGTTATTATTTGAAGCCCATAATATATATTAGCATTCACTCTAGATGGTGTACCTTCTGAAGATTTGGAAAAATGTGTAATGACAAATATCTACCATTAAGCAATCATACATAGTATGATACAGTGTTCTATGCGTCCACTGTGTTCTATTTACTCCTTCCTCTCCGAAGTCCCTGGCAATCATTGATCTTTGTCTTTTCCAGAATGTCACGTAATTTGAATCATATAATATACAGTGTTTTAAAATTGACTTCTTTTCACTAAGTAACATGCATTTAAAATTCCTTCGGGTTTATATATAGCTTGTTAATTCATTTCATTTAAGCACTGAACAGATTCTATTCTGTTAACATACAAGATTTTATCCATTTTTCTACTTTAGGATATCTTGGCTTCTTCCATGTGTTGGCAATTAAGAAAATTTTTTTAAATAGAGAGGTAGAGAGAGAAAAATTTATTTATCTTTCATCTGGCCTTTGTTTCTCCCACACTTAGCTATGTATGTGGTGCTGTGGCTTGGACCTGGTTTCGAGTGCATGTCAGGCAGTTGCTCCAACCACTTAGCCAACACTCCAGCAAGTTTATGAGTGGGTATAACTTCCTTTAAGTAAATACTGAAGAGGCATTATTACCGAATCATATGACAATGAGATGGGGGGAAAGTTAGGCATTCAGAGTAGTTAAAGTGTTTGAGTTAATCAAGGGAAAACTAGTTCTTTTTCTTTTAAGATCAATTTGACATCCCCCAATGCTAGTAAGAAGGGTCTGGCAAGGTGGTCCAGATGCAGACACTTCCTTCTGCTAAGCCAGGCACCACATTCTCTTCTTTTATGCCTGAGGTGCAAACCCAAGGCTGGACCCAACCAGAATTTCCCTTTTTCTTATCCTAGGTTTTGTGGAAGGGAAAAGATGACCAACTGAAGTGTGAACTGCCTATACAAAGGGCAAACCTAACTGCCTCTTCAGCTCTCTCCTCTTCTCCCACTCTGGGAAGTCTGCTCTTTTCCCCATGCTTTGCTTTCTATTATTTTCTTAAAATAAAGTCTGTTTAATATGCTTGCCTTGGTGTCCCTTGGCTTCATTCTTTATCTCTGAGAGGACATGAACCCAATATTCACAAGACCGACATCAGTATGAGAATGCTGTTTCATATGGAGCAAATAAACTGTCTTAAAGATATTGTATGATTTTGCTTTCCTGCCATTGAGTTGCCTTATATCTCTTTCTTTTAATTTTCTTTTCCTTAATGATATCTAATTGCAGCATCTTTTAATATCTTTACTGTTCATCACCTTCCTGTTACAAAGTACCTTAGATATGTTATAAAGAAGAATGGTTTGCATTTTTGTTTGCAGTTTTGGAGGTTTCAGTCTAAGGCCAGGAGAACCCATTCATTGCTTTGTGCCTATAGCATAGCTGCACTTCATAAATGGGGGACTATGGTAGAGCCAAGATCCATTCCCCTCATGGCACCTGGGAAATGAAAGAGAGTGAAAGAAAGACTAGTGTCCCGCAATCTGCTTGATGGTACACTCTCAATGACCCCCTAAAGGTTCTCACCCCTTAAGTATTTCTACCACCTTCTGGTAGCAGCAAGCTGAGGAACAAACCTTTAAAACACTCGCCTTTAGGAGATATTCCAGATCCAAACAACAGCACTTTGTGTCAGTAGATTTTCTTTGGTAAAGTGTTAACTGAGGTCTCTGGCCAATTTTTAAGCTGTTTGTTGTTGTTTTGGTTGTTTTATGTGTTCCTTTTCTGTTTTTGGATAATATTCCTCCATTGGATGCATCTATTGCATCTTTTGTGGTAACTTATCTTTTTATGCTATTGAGAGTATCTTTCACGGATCAATTTTTTTTTTCATTTTATTGAAGTCCAGTTAATAAAGCATCCTTTCATGGGTAGTTTAATCATTATAGTTAAAATCTTATCACCCTCTCCTCAGTCATCTAGTGTTCTAGCAATTTATTTTCTAGGAATTTTATTATTTTCATTTTATATTTGATTTCTTTATTCATTTTGAGAAAAAAATTTGCAGGGTGTAAGAACTGTGTCTAGACCTTTTTCCAACCTAGATGTTTAATTCATTTGGTACTGTATGTTAAAAAATATATTCTATCTTTGATTTTGTCTTTGCTTCTTTTTTAAAGATCAGCATATTTTATACCATAAAAGTTTGATGGAATGTTTCAAATGTCTTTTCTCTGCATTTATTGCTAGGATTATATAATTTTTTTCTTTTGCTTTCTTGTGATGAAATTTACTAGTTTTTGAAAGTTGAATCAATTTTGTAAACTCATGATAAATTGTACTTGATAGTAATATAAAATTATCTTTATACATTGTTGGGTTCAATTTGCTAATGCTTGGTTGTGTATTTTGTGACTTTATTGAAAAAATATATTGATCTATGTGATATTTTCTTGTAATGCCTTTGACTAGAATTGGTGTTAGGGTGATGGTGGCTTCATAAATGAGTTAGTAAGTAGTCTTCTTGCTCCATATAATGAAAGATAGTAGAGAAAATTGGTGTGATTTCTCTCTTTTGTGAGTCCTTTGAATACAATACGCTCATGTACTTTTGTTAGCATTTATCCTGCTTGGCATCTGCTGAACTTCCTTGATCTCTAACTTGTTTCTGTCAGAAATTTGCAGACATTTTTAGTCAGTATTGCTTTTTGTGCTTCTTTCTCTCTTTCATTTTTCTTTTACTATCCAATTATGTATTTTTCTTCTGCAGTTGTCCCACAGTTCATGGAAATTCTATTTTGCATTTTTCACTCTATTTTTTCTTCTTTGTTTTATTCAGTTTAGGCTAGTTCTGTTGATATGCTCTCAATTTCAGAGACTTTTTCTTCATCCACATCCAGTCCACTAATAAGCCCGTCCAAGCATTCTTCATGTTGGCTATGATATTTCTGATCTCTAACATTTTTCAATATTTTGTCAGAATTTGCAGATATCTGCTTACATTTCCCATCTACTCTTTCAAGGTATCTAGATTATTCATTTGAGTACTTAATAAATTAATCATAATTATTTTAATAACCTTGTCTAATTATTCAAACATTTCTGTCTTATTTGTGTCTGTTTGTGATGTTTGTTATGCTTTTTCAAACTATTTTTATCTTCAAGTAGACCTTGAATTATTTATTTCTTAAAGAGAGAGGGACAGGGAGAGAGAGAGAAAGAGAAAGAGAGAATCAATTTTATTTAGTTTTTCATGTGGCTGTCATTGCTCCGACACTTCATGGTGCTAGAGTATGAACTCGTACTCACACATGCCAGGCAAGTGCCGTAACTGCTGAGCCACTGCTCCAACTCATCTTGAATAATTTTTGACAGCTGGATGTGCTATACCAGATAAAAAGAAGTGCTGGAAATTGGCTTTTAGTATGAGGTGATGATATACAGGGGATGAAAACTGTAGTGTAATTTTGTCAATAGTCTTTTTGTGAACCTTTGTCTCTAGACTGTGGTTGTCATCACTGCTTCTCAGTTCCTCTCACCAAACCCTCAGGTAGAACAAGACAGGTAGAGTAGACTGACATTGGATATTTCTTTTCTTCAAACTGAAAGGATAGAATTGGATAGATTAGGTCTTTCCCTTCCTTTAGGTTAGTCTTTAGTGATGCCCTCAGGTTAGGCTCAAGCTAAATAATTTCTGCAGAAGGAACACCTTTTTAAGGATGGAATGCTGTGGACTATTCAAAATTGTTCACTTTCGCTCTTCCTCTTCAGGAAGAATGTGTATATTGCCCTGTGAGAACCTTGGAAAGCCCTAAAGAATACACCACAGTGACTGCATCTCTTTGCAGTTTTTATCTTGTAGCATTGTCCATATTAACCTTTAACAATTAATAAACTACATCTCAGGTATTCCTTCCCTGGCCCTATTTCATTTCCATAATAGGTCTGTGATGGATGGTTCAGTTCCAGCAAGTGTCCAACTGTTTCTAATTTGCTGGAGGGGAGGAGGGCCAAAAATTTTTCCTATGATTCTATTCTTTACGAGAGTTAAGAAATTTATTGATGTTATAGTTTGTCATTTTTCACTTGTTCTTAGGATAAAGGTCAACTTCTAAAGTGCTTTCACTCTACTTAAAACTGGAAAATTTCATATTTCTATTCTAACCATAAATTTATAAATTTATTGAAAAACACTAGTAGTTGCAGTTTTGGTTTTATTTCAGTTTATAAGTAGATATATAAAGTAGGTTTTAAATGGCATAAGAAACTTTTCAGAATTATAATAGAAAATATTAATTTCTTATAAATTTTTTAATTTAGCTGATAATTATATCTCTATCTTAAATATCATATTCTTAAGTCATAATGTGTTTTGGTATCAAAATTTAATTCATTACTTGATTATTTAAACTTTGACTTCTATGGATAGATTTCTACTTTTCTCTCATTATTTTATAATAAAGTGATTTTATATATTGCATATAATTTAGACAAAAAGCACAGGGAGATTTCAGATGTCACATAGTTCTAATTTGTTTTCATGTTTCTCTTTCAAGAATGCATTTTTCTGAGAATATCTTGGTAATTGTTCATGTCATGTCTGATTTCCTTTTTGAGCTTAAAGATAAACAATGATTTACTAGGGGTATTTTTTTCAAGCCTAAGAAAATGAATATACTGAAACATGTTGACACAAAAGATGAATTCTCCTCTGCCGGCGCTTCTGTCCAGTCCCTAATTCTGCTTTATAATTAATTAGCTGTCAGATCTGCTAAACTTCCATGAAGAGACTACACTGATGTCATGGCAAATTGGTCCTTAAATTAAGATCTGAACTGAGAATGTTCTTCATCTTGACCTTACAATTCTCTTTATTGATTTTGCTGTCATTTTCACCTGTTAAGAAAAGAAAGAGATGGAAATGCTGCTTATTTGTTTCTAAGAAGGATTTGTCTTGTAATACATAAAAAAAATAGTTTGGTATTTAAATTCAAATTGTATACATATATATGTATAAATACATATATATATGTGTGTGTGTGTGTGTGTGTACACACAGCCTTACTCATTATTGAAATTATCAGAAAAATGTTAAGACAATTGATAAAGTTTATTTTTGATTTTTTTTAAATTTGATATAGTCTTAACATATTGGAGGGAATCATTGTTACATATTCATGTATAGATGGATATTGAATAATTAAGTAAGTTAAGGCTGATTCTAGTCCAGGATCTCCCCCCTTCAACCACTCCCTGCTCCTGTGTCTCCTCTGCTTTACCCCAAGTTATAGATAGAAATAAGCATATACATGTGTATTAATTTTTGAATTTTCTGATCTTATCTCTGTATGGGTGAGTTTCTCATGGGG